>VWPW01027430.1:0-22802 GCA_013389825.1 Crypturellus undulatus
CACAGACTAGGTAAGAGTTTTACTGCACTGCTAGGAATATCAAGAATTTGTTCGAAAATACTAAACCTACAATAATGGGGTTTTCTCCGAACTGCACTTGAGGCTCATCTGCACATTTGTATGTCATAGGTCAAGTAGTAAGTGGATACAGAGTGAGAAATGGTCAATGGACACTGATTGGTAGACAGAGTCCACAATNTGCAGATATTGCCTGCCATTACAAAAGATTTCCAATGCACCTTTTTGCCTACAGAGTTCATACCCACAGACTAGGTAAGAGTTTTACTGCACTGCTAGGAATATCAAGAATTTGTTCGAAAATACTAAACCTACAATAATGGGGTTTTCTCCGAACTGCACTTGAGGCTCATCTGCACATTTGTATGTCATAGGTCAAGTAGTAAGTGGATACAGAGTGAGAAATGGTCAATGGACACTGATTGGTAGACAGAGTCCACAATTACCACAGGTTGGTGTTTTTTTTAATTTATTTTATTTTTATTCTAACTTATATAGTTTAAATGATAATTATTTAAAACTAAGCAGTTTAACTAGCACTTCTCTACCCATAAGATTTGCATTATGAAATTTCTTTTGACATTCGCTAGAAATGTGCTAGAAACGACTACTGCCAAATAATATTATGATGTCATGATGCAAAAATGTGTAATCCATAGTGATTCAGGGTTTTTGTAGCGGGAGTTTGAATTTTTCAAGTGCAAATTTGGGGATTTACTTTTCAGACTTGTTACACAGGTGCACTCATGTGCACATTTATGTAAATAATGTGAGACTGTCACTAATTCTGATGGCTCATGCTGTCTTGCAGGCCTTCTATCCTGTAGAGCATCCTGTAGATATTCACTTTGATGACATCCTCGCAGCTAGATGTGTGTTCAGTGGTGAAGGCAGAACTACTGAGACACATATAGGGTAAGTTTTCTCTATTTTCTTCCTTTTTCTAAACGCTTTTCCAAAGTATTTGCTAGATGTGGAAACGTATTTTTTATTTGTTTTCCACCAAGATGATTGTAACAAGCTGTTACAATTTTGCTATCCATTCCCAAGGCCTTAACTTTTAAGCATAGTCGCTACAAAATTTATAATCTTTACTTCTTTTTTGGAAATGTTGAGAACATTTTTCAGGTGAAGCTGTCCTGCCCAACACTGTGCTCAAATGTATAAAAGTTGAACTATTCTGCACTTAAAGCAGAATTTAACTGCTTAACTTGGTTTAACTATTCAGAATTTCAGCTTTCTAAAAATGTATTTTAATGGGTTGAAGATATTGATTATTCATAACAAAATAACTCTTTTCTCATAACTCTTTTTCTTATTTCAGAAAGAAAGTTTATGAAAGTTGCTAAATTTCTTATAAACTCTGGCCCTTTTTGAAATCTAACTAAAAAAAAAAAAAAAAGGAATAAAATGCCAGTTATTTTTTTCCAGTATCAAAATCTGCAGACTTTTATGGAGAACCATTAAACCATAAGTGACTACTAATAGAAATAGTATATGGCTAGATATTATATGACTAGTATGTCTAGTATAGAAATAGTATATGACCAGCTAAGGAAAATACCGTTGACTGCAGTAGGTACTTGTTAATCCATCATACTGAAAATAGTGCAGTCTCTATCTTCCCCTTTCATCACAGGTTTAATAGAAATTGCACCATTTAAGAGAAGATCCCTGTATTAGGTTCACATGTCTACAACAGAACTTAAGATTAAATATTACGTCTTTTTTGGATGCTAAATCCTGTTTCATTATACCCAAACCCGTGTTGATAGTATATCAAATCTAGACCCCCTTCTAGATTTCTGTGGATATGTAGGTGGTTTACAGGGATTTATTCACAGAATTTAGGATTTCTCAGTAGTTCAATGGAAAGCACCTGCGTTGTGTGCGTGTTTACTAAAACTGTTATTGACAGAGTGTTTTTTTATTTTATTTTTTTTAGACTATAAAAAATTTAAAATTACCAACTTGGAAATGATTAGAGACAACCAGCATGTGTCAGGTGAAACACAGGTCATCTGAATTGCACATCCCCTTTCTGCTGCCCTTTCAAAGAGGAGGCGATTATACTGACAGCTATTGGAGTCCAGCAGCAAAGCGGATGATTTCTAAAAGCTTAAGCGAAGCCTGCCCAGCCAGAGACTGATTTTTCTGGTCTCCAAGGGACACTAAATTTTCACAGCCTGGAAAAAAGCCAATTCCCCTTTAGAAAACGGCTCGGCTCCTGTGTTGCCGCCTGCCATCCCCGCGGCTGGTGTCACCACAGTTGCTATGGAGAGCGGCTGAGAGCCGTGGTGCTGCTGGGGACGGGGACGCCGGAGCGGACGGCCTCGCGGGCGGCTGGCGGCCCGCCCCGGCCTGTCTGTGAGCGTGGGCGCACAAAGTAATTGCGCCAGCTAATTGGAAATCTTCACGTGAAACCCTTTATTTGGCGACCCCTTCTTCGCAAGGCCTTGCTTATTGCAAGGCTGGCCAGGCTCGGTAGCTATGTACGTATGCAGCAATATGGCACAGGGAAGCCACAGAAGCAGATCACTGTTATAAAAAGGCCATGTATTCTGTGCTTCATAAAATAATATTTTTTAGAAAAAAAAATGTATTTCTCACCAGCTGTTGTTTTTCCTTCAAGGACAGGATTATGTAGCAACACAAAGGAGCCTTTTCTGTTTTAAACTTGTGCATAATATGTATCAAAGAACTTAATTTGGCTAGTTTTGAATCATTCCTGCTTCACCAATATTTTCCCTTGCAGACACTTGTGACAAAGTCACTGTCAGGATGGGAGTACTGTCTTGTCATCAGGAGATTGCATTATGATCAAGGTGGAGCTGGGCAATAAATGGATGCACTTGACTGTGGAAAAAGACCTTCTTAAATGATAGCTACTGAAATTAAACGTTTACATGAGTTTTTACTTTGATTTACTGTAGATTGGCAGAGAGGTATATGAATGGTAGAAGAATAAGGATACAGTTTATCTTCTTTCATCAGATGATGACACACCAAGGAGAGACTTGCACTGGAGAAAAAAGAAGGAAGAACAGTATAAATGCATAGTGATACAATTTTATTTAGAATCAAAATATAAATCTTGTGAATTTCTGAGAAACATGGGGAAATCTGGTAAATCTTGGGAATTTGAGAAGCTTGGCCTTCTCTAGTATAAATCAAAAGCAATTTCAGTTGTTGGTTTCCTGCAGTGAATCTATGTTATGTTTTACATGGGACTGGTAACACTTCTCTGCACTTTTATAATACTAGATTAAATGTGTTAGAAATGAATAACAGAGTTACTCAGAGCTATTTTTTTCCTCTTCTCCTTGCTCTTTTTTGTGATGTTTAGTGGAACAGCCAATGATGAAATGTGCAACTTTTACATTATGTACTATATGGAAGCCAAACATGCCGTCTCATATATGACCTGTACACAGAATGCAAACCCTGAGATGTTCAGGAACATACCACAGGAGGCAAATATTCCTATATTAGTCAAGCCTGATATGCTAAAGATGGCACATGGACATCATGAAGGTGAAAATAAAGTCTTGGAATCCATTTTATTTAAGCTGTTTTTCATGGATGTGTTTGTCTGTATTGCTTTAAGGTGCTTAATGTTCATAGAAGGGAGATGGAGTTCTGAATACACCCCTTGTTGCTCATGACAGAGCTCCATGGTCATCCACTTTAGCAGGATTCTTCTACTTCTCTTTTCTGTTGCTTCTTTTTTGTGGGGAAAATGTCTGCTGTCATTTTTCATCCTTTTCAGTGTCATCTTTTCTTCAAACTATCAAATTTTTTGTTTGTTTTTAATAGCTCCATGAGCGATGTATGTAAGACAATATCTTCTTTACTGTGCCAGATCTCAGGATGTTATACAGTCTCTTTATAACGTGTTAGTTCCTATCTATTTCTTGTGAGGCTGAAGTATGACGTTTTCATAATATTCCATGTCTTTCTACCTTCATGTAAACATTTTTATGTTTGCGTGTTTTATATTGTAGGAGTGTGTTTATATTAAACATCACTGTGCCTACATACTGCCTCAACAGTATTTTACAGGAGTAAGCTGGCTGGTATTTCTATATAGTAAAGTACATTTCCATGCAGGGCGCTAGGTATCAGACACAGTATAGTTGCACCAGCAGCTTAGAAAAGTAAGTAGTAGTTATGGCAAAGTACTGCTTGGGGCAGAATTACATTGCTGTTCATTCAGAATTAATTCTCTTGGAGTCACTGGGCAATCCATTGCATACTCTAGATACTAAGACTTCTAAAAGTTAGGGTGTATATCACACCATATTAAGTAATTGGAGGATTATCTGAACCACAGAAACACCTTTCGTTTTTTTCATTGACTTCATTGAGACCTGGGATTGCTATTTAAACTGGGTTTTAAGCCACTGATCAAATTGGTTTAGATTACCCTATCCCAAAGGTTTTATGATAATTAGAGCTTCATGCAGAATTTCTTGGCAATTTTATGTCATGCAGATTGTCTTCAGTTTGATTTAAATAAATACCATACACTCCAGCTGTAGAATGGGTCTACTTACATAGAACTAGATTGGCAGGTAGTCGTATAGGTCTAAATTTATATCGATATCCCTCTTGTTTCCTTGTTAAATGCACAAATCTAAATATTTTATTTCAGTTGTTTTAATACTGCCTTGCTTGATGCCCCCAGCATAGATAAATAGCAAATGTCAGGAAGTTGGGTTTTTTGGTTTGCTTCTGTTCTGGATTCTCCTCCCACCCCTCACCCTTTTTTTTTGTTTCCCTGGTTTTGTTTTCCAAAAATGATAGTCAATTCCTTTCGCTCAGAGGTCAATATATATTCTCTCTTTTTTTTTTATTTTACTTTATTTAGGGAGCAAGGAGGCTGATAAAAGTTCATTGCTGCAGCAACCCAAAAGGGAAGAGGAGGAGGTATTAGATCAGGGTATGTACTTATTTATTTCACTATCAAATAAGAGACTCATAAATTTGAATACTAGCTAAGCATATCCTGATTGTTAACAATTATTGTAGCATTTTATCTGTTTTCCTTTAACAAATATAAATTAACACGTTCTGCGTGTTAATAATATAGGATGTTACATAACAATTAATCAAAAATTAGTCTGCTGCTGGTTGTCTCTAGCCTTGCAGGTACAATTTGTTGGTGCTTTTTCCTGCATTTAGTTTAATTTTTCTAAAGATGATTACAATTTGTCTATAGGTTTCCTACACACAAAAGCAGTGGCAGTCCTATAGGATGAGAATTCAATAACTGTTCTCTCATGTGATGAATTGTGTGATCTGCCATTAGCCCTTCTCCTGCTATTTCTTAGTTTGCAGTACTATGTATATATCAGTTGTAATGCATGTATGAATTACACGTCCTCGTGCCTGAGTAGTAATCCAACATGTGATAGCTTGAGCGTGATATGCTTGTGTTTAATGCTGAATCCTTTGTTCACTACTTTTTATAGCTATATACACAAACATACCTGCACAAATGCATAGTGCATTTAACTGCAGAAAAGTCCATGACTCTTGTTTTGATGTTATGTTATGAGTGTTATTTAGAAACAGAGGTGTTTTAAGATATGAGTGTATTTTAAAGTTCTTGGGGAATATATGTCAATAGGTCTAAACTGGTTTGCTATCGAGACTCTTTTTTTCCTCACCAGAAGTCCTTGCTTGATACTAGTTTGATACTGGTTTATCTGAACATTGTTGAGCTTGAAAGAGAATAATGAATCAGGACTGCCAAGAAAGAATGGATTTATAAAATATACATGAAAGGCAAGATTCTGAAAAACATATTCAGCATTAGCTTTTTCCTTGTGGTATTTAAATAGTAAAATTCCTTTCGTATATAGTGAGAGGAAGGATTATGCCGATGCTTGGTGCTTTTGATAACTTTTCCCAAAGGGGCTAGCCACTGTATAAAGTTAGCTCAAGTAATTAATTTAGTTGCACAAAATGTAGCTTCCAGAGTATTAGAGTATCTTGACTAAAAGCATCTTAAACTACCAGAGACAATATTTACAACTCTGTATTTAAACCTTACCCCAGACTACTCAAGATGAATGCTTAGAGAAATAAATGTAGTTCTAAAAATCATGATATACTCTCCTTGATTTTTTAAACTTGTTCCAGGGGAGAATGAGCTAGTCACTTATAGATCAAGATTTAGGCTGACAAGCAGCTTTATGCCACTGGTAAGCGCATTAGTATCTGATTGAAGTTCTTGTTATCAGGGTGTTTGACTGAAGTCCTTAACGTTTGAAACAAAATTAGTTGAAAACAAACTTCTCTTTAAAAAGCCTTTCTTGGTTGTCTCTGAAAAGTGTTTCAAAGCCCAGCATCTGCAATGCAGTCCTGTTTGCTGAGACTGGTGCTTGGTATACGTCCTCATCGGGCACGTTTCTATGGAAACGGGCTGCGTTGTGTTGCCCGCTTGGAGTTAGTTGGGTTGACGATGTGAGATGTGAAAACACGGTAGTTCCAGTGTTGCCTTCCACGCTCTTAATTATTAGTTCAAGGTAAATTCTTCCATCATTTACAGTGGCTTAGCTCTGATTTTATGTCACTGTAGCTCTGACTTCAGTTGCCTTATGCGCATATAAGTAGATATAAAGGAGGAAAAGTAAGATGAAGGCACTGGTGTTTTATTATTTTCAAGGTGAGAAAGTTCTGTCGCTGTTTCGGATGTGGGTTTTGGCTCTATAAACACCTAAGTTACTGCCTGGGTACAATGGGAAAATCAGGTGGCTGAAAATGATACGCAAAAATCTACCTGTAAAATTTGTGTGTAAAATTAGAGTCCTGCTTCTTGGACGCTTTGATGGGGCAAAGTGGTTGATGAGATTGCATTGCTAGTTTGCCCATATCTTCCAGTAACATTAATAAGCCTGACCCAAATCTGAGAGAGATGTCTTAATGACAGGAAGGTTCCCCAGATTGGGTGCAGGCAAAACCCCCCAGCCCTTGTGCGTGCCCGTATGCTCATGTCACACGCAAAGGTAGATAAATTCTTCTGCTGAGGTAAAAGCCATGGAATATATTTTCCATTTATGGTCTGGCATGAAAAACTTTATATAAAGGAGCTTATCTTCAAGACACAAATCCACAAAAACTCAGGCTTTGATTTGTTCTGCTGCTCCTGAGCTGTTACTTAATAAATTCAGCCTTTGATTAGCTCTAGAGATAGCACTTCAATGGCTGTTTTTTCCATAACTCTGTGTTTTGCCTCGCATATTTTAGCAGATTCTTGTTTTCTTTTTCTTTAATGACTCGTTGTAGCAGCTTCATTTTTCCCTTCTTAGCTTTAGGTAATAGAAGTAAACACTATTAGTTCTGGAATGCTGAAATACTGTTTAAAAAATGTCCTGGAAATACTTGCAAATCTGGGGAAAATAAAAACTAAAGACATGATCCGTGAGACAGTTTGGTACTAAATCTGTGTGTTTGTCTCAAAACAGTTGTCCCTCAGCTTAAAAAAAAAAAGAAAGGAAAAAAACCTACATGAAAATCTTGTTGCCAGCTATGTTTCTATAGAATGAAAGAATAGATTGAATATTGAATGAAATGAATATGTATATAATTAATATATAAAATGAAAATGGAATTCCTGTGTATAGGTGCTTTCTCCTATATGCAGTCATTGTATTATATTGACATCAGGAGTTACCCCATGGCTTTTACTGTAGCTTCTCAATTCACACATGAATCTATTCTGCCACCCACCTTCCCTAATGAAAAACGCGTTAATAAGCCATGTAAATATGTTGAAATAAATGGCAATCATCACAAAGTCAGCCATCATTCAGCGTGAGCAAAGCCCACAAAGCTAAATTACTTTAATGTTGAAATTAAACAAAACTTACTTGCCGTAATGAAGCCAACTTTGTCATAGGGATTTTGAAGCATTAATGACACTGTCAGATGAACAGAAAGTGTTGAGAGAAAGGTAATTATTATAGTAAATGCAACCGACTGAGACGGTTGTGCATATTTAAGTGTTCCCTGTTCCTGCAGAAGCACCAAGTGTTCTCCATTCAGCAAAACAGGTATTATTTACGTTTCTGTTCATCAATAGAAGCACAAGCAAATTGGATTCAGTAGGTGGAGTCCTGAAAAGCTGTTATCTGTTCATAGCGTTCCCCATAATGTCCGCTAACTATCCCCTTCTTTCTTGCGGGAAAAAGAAAGTCTCCATGTGTTTTTTCCTGTTTGTTCCAAACCCTCCCTGCTGTAGCCTGGGTGGTATTGTATAATCAATCTTTCTTCTCAAAGGTCACCGCGAGCTACTCTGTTCCCAAGATCCAGTAGATATGACAAAAGTACAATTTGTAGAAGGAAAACAGTGCACGACCTCTGGTAGTTAGAGGTCTTCAAACACCTTCAGTGAAGCAGAGCAATCTGCCAGTGGTGTTAGGCTAACTAAAGAGTTACTGGACAAAAAGGGCAACAGGAATTACATTACCAAGATGCAGAAATAGAAAACTGCTTATTTATAAGTTGTATTTATGTGGCCTGAAATACTCTTCCATTCATTTACATAGTTGAATAATATATTCTCGCTACTGGAATTGAAAAATAAATGGAGATTTGACCAACACTTACTGTAATTTTTAGATTTTTTTTTAATATATGTATATATTTTGGACAGACACATGCTTCAAAGATCTTTGTGTGTTTTGATAAACAAGCAGCAAGGCAGCTTTCACTATCAAGATAGTCTGCTGCTGTACCTGGGAGCTGTACAGATGCAGTGCAAGGAGTTGTCTTAATGACCACCACAGGAGATAGAGGAGACAATTAGTCAAGTGCCTGTTACTTCCTATATCCCACTTATATGCATTAGATGTAATCAAAAACCTTGTTTTGAAGAATGGGCAAATATTATTCCTAGTACAATGAGTATATTATATTTAAAATAAAATATTTATAAAATACAGTGTTTATATAATATCTATATAACTAAGAAAATGTCAAGGCTGGCTTGAGCTAAAACATTGTTTGCAGCACAGAAACCAAAAATCTTAACCAAAAACTAGATGAGACTTTTCTTTCAGAAAGACATAGGCATGCACATATGCATATTCTTACTTCTGTTATTAATGTTTATTGTGACAGTTACAAAAGTGCACTCTTACTAGTGTATCTTAAGATACATAAAAGTTACTACCAAACAAGCAGCAGTCTTTCTGCGTCTTGTACTGAAATCTGAAACGCAGTCAGGATTGCTGTTTTTTCACCATCAGTATTGCTCAATTTTTACTGGCAATATACTTTTTTCAGTTTCTACTAATTCTTAATTTTCATGAGCATAAATTACTCCAGGACATTAAATGGTGGAGTTCAGTACAGGTGTGTTTGATGTGTCTTTTTGGATAGGACAGTTAGGCTTATGAGAGATCCCCATTCCAAAGCTGTAGCTTTTAACTGAATTCGCATTAAGCTGCCCACATTTAAAACTAATATTACAGTTTGAGATGAGTTTAGTTTATATAAAAGTGGTTTGGTGTTATTGAAGCAAAGATGGTAAGGCAGGAGGAACAGAGAAAGGCCTCACAGGTCATCGTCTTCATTGCTTCCAAGATAAGAGTATGCAGCAAGTAAAGCCAAGAACACCTTAGAAGAATATAGCTCCAGTTTAATGCTGTCTGTTAAAAGAATATGTTTCCTCCAGTCTTCACCAGAAAGTTAATCAGCAATTCTAAGCAATTTAGTACCTGTGAGGAGTCTGATTTATTTATTTATTTTCTGATCTGTGCTCCTAATTGTTCAGGAGGGAGACAACAACTGAAGCTAAGTCTTGTTGTAGTGCCACACATACGCGGTTCCTGCTGAAATTGCCTGTAGTTGTGCTTGGAACATATGGCATGTAATGTAATGTTAAGTACCCTATAAACTTGCACTTCAAGCTATTTCAAGGTGGGCACCCAAAATTAATGTATGCTAAATGACAAGCCTTAGCTATAAGCTCTAGCTAAGTAGCAGTAATAACGTCCCTTGCTTTCACAGGACAGGCTGTGGTAATACAGTAATTCAGCGTAAGTACGTGTTTCGTAAACAAAGATGATAGAATAGAATTGGAAAGGAGAAGCCTTTCTGTTCATCTGAATACTTGCTTGCGAGTGCTTGGTGGTATATTTTTAATGAGGTTACATAAATGTGTAGTGACTGCCTGTAGATTGCACGGAGGGGATTTTTTGGAATAGAGTACGACATAAACTTTTCTTGCATTATATCTAATGCATGCAGAAAAGGGGTTGAATTAAGTTTGCATATAATTCTGGTGTGTGTTAGCTGTTGATGCCTGCCTGGCCCTTAATGCCTTCCATTACTGTGTGTACCTGCACACAGACACACACACACGCTTTTCCACAGCACTTTTGCAACGCTGCTGGAGTTGTTCTGCAAGGCTGTGGCTGAATCGAGGTAGAGAACATTGAAATGTCTCTCCAGCCTTGCGTATTTTGCTGTTCAGTTGTGTATTTTTCAGGAAAGCTTGGATCCACAAAAATGTACTGAACAAAGCTTTTTGTGTCTGGAGTAGACTTTCCCACTGTTTAAGGTAAAAGGAGATGGAACAGAGTCCCTGTGTAGCATTCCTGTGGTGGTACCAAAGAGCAAGGGCAAGGCAGCAGTGTAAAGCTGAGATGATGTGTGCTTGTGCCAGGGCATGTACCCATGTGTTACAGTGCTTTCTGGAATAAATTGGGCATAATTCATCTTAAAGGCTTTGTTTTGCTAGTTGATGTGTGTGCTTTTAGGAAGAGGGGAGTGTAGTGAGCTACATGGTCAAAATATCTTCTGTGGGTGGAAGAAGAATGAACTTGGAAGGAAGGACAAAGTAGCATTCCAGCTTTGATATGGGATACCTAGATCGAAGGGCCAGAGACAGTTTTAGATTTATGCCAAGCATTTGAGAAAAATTTTTAGAAAATACACATTTTGAGATTTTTTTTGGTGCTAGAGATTCAATGAGGTCTCTTAATAAGAATAAGAGAATTGTGACCAAAATAAATTTTGGAAAAACATGTTACTCAAAGATGTCAAAGGTGTTAAAAGCAACATTGGCATTTAGAGAAGTAGAATAAGGAAGAGTGAAAATGGCTGCAAGCATGCATAAGCAATAGAAGAACCATGATCAGCATGGAAAGAGACATTTCAGTTTGAAACATTCGATCTCTGCTGTTTTTCCTCTGGCTTATATTCTCTGATTCTTACATGTAGATGGACTTCTAGTTTTGTTTTCTGTGATGTTAAAAGACTAGTGAACAGCTGCAAAAGCTTGTGATACCATTAACTTGTCTGAAGAAACAGAGGCTGGTGTTGAATTAATCCAGGAAGGGTTCTGAAAAATGATTGTGGTTTTGATAGAAGTTAGAGTGAATAATTCATAGTACAAATATGAAACACACCAACAAGGGTCACTTTTATTCCAGACAATCTTTTCTTTTTTTTTTTTTTAATTCAAATGCCATTTTTAGACCAAAGCATGATGGTGACGGTGTTAGATCTATAAAAGAAACAAATTGGAGATAGCAGAATGACTCTTTAATAAACATACTCTGAGATGTGCTGCTCTGTGCAAAGAAATGTATTTGCAGGTATATTTGTACTGCATGAAGGAAAAATTGAAGGTGAAGTAGTCATACAGTGTGCCTGAACTACAGATGTGTGTAATCGAGCTGAATGAGGACAGCAGTCACATACAGTAAGATCAATGTGTTTACAGCTAATCATTTAAAGTGGCTGATAAATACTTTGCATTGTAACAAAAATGATCAGTGGTGGTGTTACTGGTGAGGAAGGACAGGAAAGGAAAGGATAGGGCAGCTGACTATTTGGCAAACTTATCTGTATTTCTTTTTCTTAAATGTAGTAAAATTAGTTTTCACTTCTGCATATTGACAGCTGTGCATTCATACCTGGCTGTGCATATAAGGGGGATGGGATATATGCATATGATGTCTGGACTGCCTGTTTTGTGTTGCTATTCCAGAAAGCGAGTTACATATGTAATAGTTGAGTCTGTTGGAAGGGATAACCCCGATGAACTTTTGCTCTAACTTGGTGCTAGCAGGTTTGCTGAGGAAGTGGTTCATGACCAAACCCAAAGTCCCTGCATTGATGTGTCTCAGAACAATGCTCTTTCTATGAGAAGTTCCTGGAAAAGGTGTTTGTCATGTTAATGATGATACCAAGTGCCAGGTGTGTTTTTCTTCATAGAGAACGCACAGTGGAAGAAGATTGTATTTTATGGGGTCTTGGTCATTGCTTATTTTTCTGAACGCTGCCCTAGGTGAGAACAGACAAACCTACCATTTGTATGGCCTCAGCCTGGCACTCTCTGCCAGACTGACTTTGATTGAACTTCTCTCTCAGCTTGATCTTGCAGCACCATGACCAGAAACTTCACCTAGGTCAGGAACAGACACATCCAGTAACGTAAGTGTTGGCTCTGTGAGAACCATGGACAGGGGCTGTTGCCTCCTAAAAGGGAAAACCACATTAGAGAGATGAAGAATGTGGACTCTTTCCACATCTGGATAGCTCAATGCCATGTAGCTCTTAGCCAGACCTCAGTCATCAAGTTACAGCACTGTTGCACTGCCATTAAATGAATTGAAAAACTTAACTTTTTATCAGGCTGAGGTTCAGCTCACACAGGTGCGCAGCAGTTTATGATGAAGTTATTATGATTTGTTTAAAATGCCGTTCTGCAAAAGAATTTTCCTAGTATGTAGAACGTAATATTAAGGAATATAAATGTAAATTTTCAGGAATATGTTTTTGTGTTGTCCCATTCTGGAGATGGGACAGTGTTGCTTCATCCACAGCAGAGAATGAGCACTAGCTGTTTGTGGCTGCTCACTTTAGGCTGTATTCCAGAGAGGAATTGCTGGGAACTTACAGAGTATAAGGGGTTCATGTATATAACCTCTCTAAAAAAGTCAGTTAGCTTCTCTATTATGTTCTTGAGACTGCAGTCGGTATCAGAAGAAAATAAATTATACATGCTGGAATTTTAATTATTTCAGCAGGAATAAGCAGTTCATTCCCCCATGTATTTTTTTTCTAGTCACACCCAGGTTGTCCAAAGGTCAAGCTATCTCAACTTGGTCACGACCAAATGAATAATGCCAGACATATTGCTTATTCCTTTCCCAATGGGTAAATTCAGAGCAAGCAACAGCTGTTGCAGCCAGTACGAGACATCTCTATGACAGCAACACAGCATCGTGTTTTAATGTTTGCTGGATATCTGCAGATAATAACTGTTAGTCAGAGACAACATGAGACTGCTTCTTTCCAGTTATCAGCTGTGAACAAGGAGCTATTTCTTAGAAGATGCTAGTTATAGATATATTGATATCCATCTGAAGATCAGAAAGGAAGTTTAAAGAAGTTAGTCCCAAATAACATGAACCTCAATGTAGGTGTGTAGAATTTAGGAAACCATTGGTTATATTCAGTTACCAGAAGTTTTCAAGACAACTATTTCCCCTTTTCAGATCTACACCCTTCCTTTCTGCTTGGCAACCACTGTGAGTAGTGCTGTCATGCCAAGAAGCTGTTAGAGGACTTTGGCTTCCTATTTGCACAAGCATACAGAACTGTTGGGCAAATGCATGGGTCAAAAATATAGTTAAGGTCCATGAGGACCACTTTAATTCTCAGTGTAGTTATCTAGGTAAAGGAAATTCCAAATGTGTTCTGACATCAGTGCCAATTCCTGACTGCTTTGAGTAGAGACTAGAGAACCCAATTAAAGTAATTATAAACCTTTCTCAGAATAAATATGGTTGCATCCAAAACTTCTGTTGTATCATCCTTTTTGGATGTCTGGGTTTGTTCTGAATCAGCAGCTAGATTAGTTGAATGGCAGTAGGATGATTATGGGGCATACCAGATTAACAAACTTTTTCCCTAATCTAATTTTCTTTGTTCATTTCATTGAAATTGGCCCTGTTACTTCTGTAATTATTTTCTGTCAGAAGTTTTCACCTGGGAGACTTCATTTTTCAAGAGCAAGGAACGGAAGCCTAGCCAAAAAACCTTGAATTAGGACTGTTTATAAACATGACAGAATCTCTTTAGGTCATTTTCAGAAGACATAACTTCCTCTGTTCCCAGCTGTTAGTGGTGGCTTGACTTTCTTCTGGTTTGTGAAAGCTTCTAGTTTTACTCCTCTGTTGAGCCTGCTCTTCTCTTACTCTTCACAATACACTGCACCAGCACAAATTCTTAATTATGAGTAATTTGTACTTAAAATGAAATAGCAGTATACTTAAATGAGCTACAAGTGCATGTTGAATGTTTCTTTCCATTCAGATGGTGTAGCTGAGGTTGGTTCTAAAAGAACTGGTATAATTTAAGGCAGCAAAGATGCTTGGTTAATCAATTCAGACAAGTTGGATACTTGCTGGTTAGTAGAAAATATACTTGTTACCACTTAAATCCTTTTTTCTAGGATTAAAGGAAAACTAATTTGATGAAAACCAGTTCAGATATAGTCTGAATGTTTTTGCCAAGAAAGTAAGACTTGTGGATTTTGTGTGATTTAATTTTGGGAGGGTTGAGAAGCACTGAAAATATTGTTCCCTTCATTCCTACCTGACGCTATGACTAAGGAGGTGGTTCTGCAACAGTTTCATGAACTACCAATGTAATAGACTGCTGTGGTGTTTAACAGTCATCTTTCTGCAGCCTGTTGTATGGAGTCTATTTTACTAACAGCCCAAGCTTCTTGTGTGATGACAAATTTCAAAGAGGAAATTTATTTTCAAATGTGTGACTGCTGCTTGTTTTTATAAATGAATAAGTTGATGAAACTGTAGAGTTTTTATCTTTGTTGTGTACATACATATATATATATATTAAAAAAAATATGCAGAAACCTGATAATTCAGATTAATCTCATTATAAATATTGCTTTCAGAAAGTATCCACTTGTTGGGTGTTAGCATCCCCCTTCTTCCTCCCCCTCGCCCCACAAGAATATCTGGAATATCTGTGCTGGGATGCAATTTTTTAGATAGCAAAATGTCTAGTAAAAGTGGACATTTACATGTAAATCTAAGGAGATGAAGGTTTGTGGAGTAGTCCTCTTTTATACTGCATCTGACTATGAATAACGTTATCACGCTAGACTTTGCTGAAATTTTAGAAAACTGCGATCTAACGGTTTTCTCCTCCTCTCATGTTTTCTCTTTTCTGTGCAGGCGATTTCTATTCACTCCTTTCCAAGCTGCTAGGCAAAAGGGAAGATGTTGTTCATGTGCATAAGTATAACCCTACAGAAAAGGCAGACTCAGATCTTGCAGCCGAGATTGCTAATGTAGTCCAAAAGAAGGATCTCGCTAGAGAGGTCACAAATCTTGATGAGAGGGACAATGCTATTCTCGTCAGAGACAGAATTCACAAATTTCACAGACTAGAATCCACCTTGAGGCCACCAGAGAACAGACATTTCTCTTTGCAACAACCTACACGTGGTGAGGGGAGCTGGGAAAAAGAACATACGGGAGGTGGGTTAGGAGCTGAAATAATGACATTCAGTGTGAGAGCTGTGATCCACATTAGCAAAATCTGAAGGGAATATAAATTGGCATTGGAAAATATTTTACATGTGTCTTCCTAGTTATTAAAATTGTCTCCCTCTATTTTAGAGCTATTTCAGTGGGAGTTTTTCCTTCCTTTTTATGAAGAAAGAACAAATACAGATGGGAAAATCCTCATGCTTTTTCGAATGTGGAGGATTATTTTTCCACTGTCAACACTCTCAAATTGATATCAATTTTGCTCAACCCAGGTGAATAAAAGATACAGATTTTACAGAAAGGGAGGTGTTTTCTTAAGTAACTAACTACAATGAATGAGCTCACTGGGGGAACCTTTATGTTACAAGTTTTTTTTCTGATTATTTGGTTTGTCAGATATCAAATCTTACAAAAATTATATTCGTAATCCTAGGGCTGTTTTTCTGTCTTTCTTATTATTTTGTTGATATTGGCTAGCCTAATATTCCAGGCATGGCCCTTTTATTATACCAGGATGATGATCCATTCCCTTCAGGTTTCTATGACAGCAAAAACCATGCAAGTGGTGTGTGTGTTTTCCTTGCCTTTTGCTCTCTGTGCTGCTGATTGTGCTTACTTCCTCGCTAATGTGGAAAGCCGGGTGCTACAGCATGTGTCAAGCATCCGTACGCGAAGGTGACGTGCGTGCATGGCAGCCGTCGCTGTGTGGGAGCTGTACACGTGCTTGCTTTTGTGGTGCTTGATGTTTTCAAGGGCTATGCAAGAGGTATACATCATTCCTCATCCATTTGATTTTTATTTTGGTTCCAAATACTAACCTGGAGCATCTCTGCTTACCTCTGAGATTCTGTTACAGCATTCAAGTACAGAAAAAAAATTAATTTGTGTTTAATAAGAGACCAAAGAGCAGGACTTTCCAATGTTATCCCAAGGCGCTTGGTTTAAATGAGAGCCTGCCAAGTGACTGGCGCAGAGGCAAGAAACAAGTGAGATGTTGTCATGTGCCTGACGTAAGTGCAAATCATAAATATAACTCCATGAGCGGCTGGCATCATTCACGTGCTTGGAAAAGTAATGTGTGTGTGCACTTCTGCAAAGCCCGTTTCTTGAGTTCAGCCTGAAAAATGTGATGAGGAGCGAGGGGAAGGGAGGTAGAACCTGCCTTTCTGTTTTATTCAGTGAGCTGAATAAATGGCTTGACTGGCACGCAATATGGCACCAGTCCTGACTGCAGGAAAGAACAGTTTAGTGTTACTATTAGTGGGGTGGTTTTTTTGTTTCGTATTATGTCAAAAAGCAAAACTGGAATGATCTTAAGTATTTAGCACTGAAACTTTATTCGTGGTTTTTAATTTTTGAAATGTTGCTAACGTTACAGGAACTCATAATTGCAGAAGCTGTCGGCGCCATCTTTTGACAACAGGATTACTATAGCAATAAAATCTTTCAGTGCAGGTTAAAGAAACTTAGTTTCTCTAACAGATCCTCCTGTTCCTAAGAGGAAGAAGTGAAGTGTTGAGTTGTTTTACCTTTTTGAAAATGAATATCTGTGTGTGTGTGTGTGTGTGTGTATGTATATATATGTGTGTATGTGTATATATATATATATACACATACACACATATATAACATATGTGTGTGAATATACATACACACATCTACATATATATATACACCCCATCTCCTAAGGCTGCATCTTTGCTCATCAAACCTGTACAATCTTTGCTCATCAAATTCATAGATTAGATACCAGTTCTTGTTAGCAAGATCTTAAAATATTCCTGAAGATCTTTGGAGAGCAGATCCTAGTTTCTATTAGGGTATTAGAGCATAGCATTCATTTCATTTAAGTGTTGAAAAACTAGCTAGATTTAAAACTATTTTTAAAATAAACTAAACTAAAAACTATTCATTCTTTTAAATATCGCATTTTTTCTCATGTAATAGCCTGAAATAACAAGTGACTAATATATTAATTGATTAATTAATTAATTAATTGTTATGTTCAGAATTGATAAAATCAATGGAATTATGCCTTTTAATTACAGCAAGGAACGTGGGGGTTTTTTGTTTGTTTGTTTTGTTTTGCTTTGTTTGTTTTTTTTCCCATTTTAAAACTCCTTTGTGCAGTTCTTGCTTCCATTAGTCAAGATTTAAATGACCCTTCTGACTGGAGCGAATAAACACAACATGAATGAAGTTTCTAAAGTCAAGAGCTAAAAAGAGCTTGCCGAGATTTATGGACAGTAAACTGTAATTTTAGCAGTAAAGAGAGAGTTTGTTTTTTCACTTGTAGAGAGATTGGAGGCTGATTTGCATGTGCTAAATCTGTGTAGTTTTATGGAATCAAATGAATTGCTTGAAATTGGGAGATAAAAGACCTGGTTCTTGGTTTAGAAATCTCATTAACAATAAAATAATGATTTAAAGAAAGAAAGAAAACGATAGTGAATAATTTTAATGCGGAAAAGTATTTCTATTTACTTCATATGTATGTGTTTCCTGTTCTTCTCAATATACCTCTACAAAAATTTTGCATTTTGTAATGTATGCCTTCTGGAAAACACAGTTTTACAAAGGCCAAAATTTTGACTTTCTATGTGTAGCACTTTTTTCCCCCTCCATTTTCTTTTGGTAAAGGCTCGAAGATGGAGGAGCATGAGGAGCATTGCAGCATAAATGCACACAAGGTTTTTTGCAGGGTTGCTCAGACTGTGTTTTGGATGAGCAGCTACCAAGCAGACACTAAATTTCCAGCCTTTTTGTTACTTTCAAAACTCCTAGCATCTACACCTGCACCTGCTATTGCACCTGCCATTACCAGCTGAACTGTACACAGGCACTGGAGGCTTGGTGAAGATGTGTGATTTTCTTTTGTTTTCTTAATGATTTTTCTAGCTTGGAGCTTTTGTTAAAATCACTGCACAGGAGAGTTTCTTCTGGGTGTTTCTGATAACTGCCTCCTATTCAGATGCTGATTTTTAATTTTTTTGTTAGCGAAGGAGTTTCTGCAGCACCTGCTCTACCTGTGATATCTGAACCTACAGGAGATGTATCTTCTAGTCCATGGTAGGATTTCAGTGTTCAGCCCCTCTCCCAAGATGATCTCCCGAGGCTACCGGTTATCCTGGCAGTCGGGTTGCACACTGCAACCTGCAGGTTTGGGCGGGCCTTGTCTCTTTGCATTTTTCCTCTTAGAAAGTCACCCCAAACTGAGGCCCCACAAACCACTCGTGCTAGTCTTAACTTCTGTGAGCTGCCTGGCTTCAAAGGACAGATGTTTTGGCACCTTCTGGAAGGAGTTTTTGGGGAAAAATGCTCTTTTCTGATTCAACTGAAGAGTTAAAAATACTGAACCCCCCGTGGAAAAAACAGAAAGTTTTGCAGTTTTCTCCCTTATGTTTTTTTCTCCTCGAGGCACACTAAGATTTAAGGACGCTGTGCACAAAAAGTGTCCACCCTTTTAATAGCATTTGGCAAGTGACCCACTGTGCTTTTGATACATATTGTAAAAGAACAAATGCATATTACTCAAAAACTACTCAATAATTGTTTTTAAAAACAGTAAGCTAAAACGTAAGAGATGTTCTGTCCGTCTTCATCTCTTCTTTAGACATCTCTTTCCTTTTTAATGGCTTGGCTTAGGATATAAACTTAGGTAGAGCTAATGCTGTTTAATTTTTTTTCTTGCAGGATTTCCTGAGTTATTTTTCTTCTCTGTATTAAAAATTCCTTCTTCTTCTTCTTCTTTTTCTTTTTTTTTTTTTCTTCCTCTCACCTATTTATTTATTTTAGTCCAGTCCTGAATCAACCCCTTCTGATATGTAAGGCTTCAGTGATCCACCGTTTGGTATATACTATTTTAGGTTAATAATGGAAATATATAGAATTGCCTGCTGATTTTTTGACTGGTAACTGTATGTTTCTACAGCCTTTTGCTAGAGAAAGCATTCGTAGGACATCTAGTATCTGTGCACCTGTATGCTGATGAGATGGAGGAAAGAACAGAGCCAAAAGTGGTTCTGTAGTTTCTGTTACCACATGCATATCATGATGCCAGTGCTTGTGCATGAGATGTGCTTTATTGTGGCTAAAATAATGCCTGGAATTAAATTGGAATGCATTGGTAGAAGTACTGCATGTAAGAAAATGTTCATGTGGCCTCCCAACAATCTCTGCAGTAAAAGCCGGTTAACCAGTTTTCTGGTTTTATGTAAATAGAATACATGAATGTGTCTTGTTTTGTTTTGTTCTTTCTTTCTCTGATAGATTTCCACATAGAAGAGGTGGTGGACTGGCCTGGGTTAGACCTCAAGCTCGGCCAGGTTTCTGGGTTGGCCCTGGACCCTGAAAATAACCTCGTTGTCTTCCACAGAGGTGATCATGTTTGGGATGAAAAGTGAGTAGACATTTGGCAGAGTGGCATGTTGGAAGATGAGAGTATCGGGATTGCTCTCCAGCATCCTCTGGAGAGTATCGGGCTTGCAGCTTGTTTCCTGTTCAGGAAATTTAGCATGAAAGTTCCTTTGGGAAATTCATAGGGGCAACTGGCAGTTTCAAGACTGTGGGGTTACCAGGTCTTCAGACAGTAGGAATGTGTCTGCTGAGAAAAGCAAGTACATTATGTCCCAAAAATGTAGAACCGTGTGAACGTGATCTTCACCTGCATTAATTACCCCTGCTTCCCTGTAACTTTCAGCAGGACTAATTAGTCTGGGAGAATAATGGTTTAGAATAATATAGTACTGTAGGACATGAGCTTGCAATATGCAAAGCTAGCTGTGGTTTAGTTTGTTTTTTCTTGCGTTTATGACCTCTTAACAGAACTGGGATGTTACAGGGCACTTGCTTGAAAAAGGCTTTGATCTATTCAGTTGATGAGACAGCATCTCAAAGAAAAGTCTAGGCTTAAAATGAAGATTTCTGAGTGTTTGTGAGAAATGTTTTTGACCCAAAGGTATATTATCTTAAAAATAGAAGATTCCAAATAAGTATGATTTTTCTGAATTGTAGTGACTTTTGTCTGTGAACTTGAAAACAATATGTCTTTCTTGAACATTTTTTGGGGGAAAAAATACCATGAAACTGTAACAGAACACAGGGGGGTAATAATCTTTGCTTATAAAAGAATACGATGAAAGCTTAAACATGCTTTTTATTTTCTTATCAACTTCTTTTTTTTTAATCTTAATTCATTTAATTCATGAAGCAACTTCTGAAAAAAGAACAGTTTTCTCAAATTTATAGTGACACATGATGCTTAGAGTACTGCTTTATGGTAATTTCTTTTTGTTTGGTTGGATTCGAGGGGGTTGATAAACTGCATAATGTAGGAGATAAGGCAGTCGCTTACGTCTCTCTCACGCATTATATCAGCCATCTCTGCAGATCAAGTGTACACAAATATAGACTGAACAATTTTGAAGGGATGACGCATGTTGCAACTTGCATTACTCAGACTTCAGGTAAAAGCTGGTATTGATTTTGTTCTTCTCATCCTCCTACTTGGGATTATAAATGCCATTCTGCGTGTCATTGAAGAAAGAACTGAATCAAAAATGTTTGAAAATAGACTGGCAGTGGTCTTAATTTCTCACTTTAAATGTGCGCTCAGGGAGGCTGGCAATAGAGATGTTCCTGCAGCCCAGAGCACAAAACTTTGACAAGCAGTGGGTGGAGAAGCTGCAGAAAAACCAAACCTTCCTGTTTTGTTTTTGGCTCTGATAGTATGAGAGAGGCTGGAGAACTTTTCATGGATTATGCTGAAAAGGAAGGAGTATATCTCCATGCTTTTCAGTAAAAAGGAAGAAGAAATTGTTATTTTTGAGGGCCATTATTGTGTTTGATTGGGGGAGGCGTAGGAAGATATCAGCCTTGTGAGTTGGTGTTTTTTATTAGCTTGCAAATACACAATTAATTGAGTATATAATATTCTCAGGAAATCATAAAAGTGATGAATCTAGCCCTAAGGCCCAGGATTTTTCCTCTGTTTCGATGCTCCACCAGCACAGTATAGAAATAAGTAAACAAATTATCTGTGCTATTAGACACTGCAGAAATGTTGCCAATGCATTATTAATACGTGCTACAAAAGCTGGATTTTTATTCAACTAAATGTAGCCGAGCTGAACGATCTATGCTGTTTTATAATGCAATTGTAGTCTGCTGGAGAAGGCAAAAATAGTTATACAATGTGAGGCCTTTAATATAGTAGCAGCTTTTCAGTGGCTTTAACATTCCTCCTATGAGGGATTTTTTTAAAGAAAAAAATTAAATGAGTCATATTCTTTTACCCCACAGCCTCCTCAGTTACGGAACAAGTCTTTTGTGTTGTATGCAGCATATGCTATTCAAAATGGGAAAAAAATGAGAACTATTCGGCCAGTTGAGCAGTGAATTACTTGAAAATTCTTCTGGGTTTTTGTGATGAAAATGAAAAATGCATGTTATTTATGCAGTCTATGAAGGCATAACAAAGAATATCAAGTGCATTCCTGGGAGGCTGCTATTGCCTTCTTAGCCAGCAATGGCTACGCAGGAGAGCCGGCAGCGGTGGGTGTCTGTCAGGAGCAGAGCTCAGGGTTGCGCTTGCCAGAGGTAGGAGATCAGGTGCTCTGTCTAAATTGAATGTGTTGCCCATAAAGGTTGTGTGTGGTGGCAAGCCACCAGCTGGGAAGGTAGAAGAGTAACAGGGGAAATAAACTAGGAGTGGAAATGAGAGGTAGTAATGTACGCCATGGGTTTTAGAGGTGCTTTGATTTCAAAGTGCAAAACCTCATAGAAAATGATGCTGAGAGCAGAACCATGCGGCATGTAATAGTGAGCCGTTCAGCTTTTACTGACTCTTTCTAACTAGCAGTAGTCAGTGTGGTTTGTGTTCTCCTTTATCAGTTGAAAAAGAGGAACATTGATTATGTTGGAGATTGGCCTCAAAACCTAGTGAGAAAAAGAGTGCCAGTGATTTTTTTGCACTCCGCTCTGAGAGAGGAAAGATGCTACCCATGGACAAGGGCACTTCCTGGGGAGCAAGTGCATGGAAGACCTCTCCCAAACTTTAGTCCAAGCTCCATAGGTTGCAAATACTACCCCGTCACATATTTATCCTGAAAGCACTCAATTCTCAGGAAAAAAGCTAGGAGGTGGTTGACAGAAAATGCTTAAGACATGGAAAGGACTGTTATTAAGAAGATACCAGTATTTTTAAACTGTGTAGATGGTCACTTCTCCAAAGAGATG
>VWPW01027431.1:0-73896 GCA_013389825.1 Crypturellus undulatus
CCATCCTCTCCTGTTACTCTAAGCTCTGGATGAAAATCCAGAAATTTTTCAAGGCCAAAACAATTTCAATAGCCTTTCTTTCCCTGCCCAGTATGTCAACTATCTCAAATGCCAGCCTTATGCACCACATTCATAAATTATACTCACGAGATATCGCTGTGATAGTATCAAGCTGGAGACATTTCATGATTGGAACCTGAGCTGTGGAGCTAAGTAGCTGCAATGCTTTCTGGCTGTAACAAAACTCAGCCACATGCACCTCACAATTTCTGATGTGCACCCAGGCACACGATACACTCTGTAGCAGTGTAACCCTTGTCTTCACCCATAGCTTTGAGGGATCCTGTGAGCAGAAACTGCCCCGGCCTGGCCTGGCCTTGACTACCTGCAGCACCTCCTCACCAGAACTCTATGTGGGGCTTAAAACATGGCTTGGTTCCCTCCTAGTACTTGAGAGAGACCTATTTGAAGCTCCTCAGCATGAGGAGGTCCAGAGTAAAGGAGTTTCGCTGCTGGAGACATTCTCTAACCATCAAGTATGCTGCAAAAGGGAGGCTGATGGCAGAACAAGGACTGTTTTTAAAGCAATAGCTGACTCCTCTATTGGAAATGGAACCGGCTGCCCAGAGAGGCTGTGGAGTCTCCTTCTCTGGAGATCTTCCAAACCTGCCCGGATGCCACCCTGTGCCCCGCGCTCCGGGTGTCCCTGCTGGAGCAGGGGGTTGGACTAGATGATCTCTGGAAGTCCCTTCCAACCTCAACCATCCTGTGATTCTGTCACTCCGGTCAATGCAACAGACTTTTTGTGTGCATTAAACATGCTCTGTGCATGCGTACAGGTATGAAAATAAGCACTTTTCTCAAGCATTTTTATGTAAAGGCTGCTCAGTTCTCTTTCAAGATGAAGAGCCTGAGGTTCTGCATCTTGTACTACAAAAGCTGGCAGCTCTAACAGGAAGACTAGGACCAAATAACCTTCTGAAATGGTTGGAGTCCTAGAACATGCTCTGCAGCACCTTTAAGCCAACAAAAATATCCCCATTTTGAATGACTTCCCTGTGAGGCACATCCCTAATTTTCATGACAAGTAGATGAAGCCATTAGAATGATATTTTCCAAGTGGCAGATTCCTACTGGCAGGGTTCAAAAAGACTCAAAGTTTGAGCAAAACCTCCAGATTGTTTAATTTGAAACACATCAAAACAAATATTAATGATGAATTAATCATTAAAGGTAAAAAATAAAAAAAAAAGAAGATAGTAGTGGTTTTATCTCAGCCAAAAACAGTGAACCATCTTCAGTTGTTGGCAGCGGCTCTGCTTTTCCAGTGTGGAGGAGTGTGGATTTACATGTGCAGCCAGTAATTATAGCTGATTCCCTCTCCCTTGCCTGGAAGATTTGAGCAGCTACAGGCAATTAAAGGTGGTGAGCAACTCTGAGCTGAGGTGGGTTGCACTGAAGGGGCTTCATACGATGGCAGATGAACAAAAAAGGAATATGCATTTGCAAAAACCTTTAAAAACATCTCCTTAAGCAGTATGATTAACCCTTTTGGAAGAGTTATCTGCAGAGTATCTGACTGTCAACAGAGCAACTATTCCAGTACCTTGGATCACCAGATGAGAAAACCTTATTATTTACAGTGAACGAAGGGTTGAATATCTGCTATGATGTTTTTTCCTAGCCTCTCTTTCTCTTACATGGCTTAGATTATCTCTTAGATATACATACACATATATTCAGTAACATCAAAAGCCTGACAACAGATACTACACTTCTGAGAAGAAAGCTCTGCCATCCGTGAAACATCCATTTGACACAGACACAGGGATGCTGCTGTCTACTACCACGTCCTTAATTGGTTTGAAGCTTTCCTAATGAAGGGTGAATATTATACCACCCACACACCTGTGTCGAGAAGTTACACACCAAAAAAAAAAAAGGAAGACCAGCTATTTGGACAAGCATGGGGGGGATGAAAGGCATAATTAAACTAAGTAGTTCATTTCGCCATGTGGGGAATAATTAAGATGTAGCTATTGTACATAAGTCCTTCCACAAAGCCCTCAAAGCACTTTATAAAAGGGCATGGTATCTTTTCAGGTGACGTACACACATACGTGCCCTGCTATCACCCAGCAGACATGGCAGAGCTGGACTCCAAGCTGTGGGCTGTAGAGCTGGGCCCTTTCAGCCTGGAGAGCACAGACTGCCCAGAGAGGCTGTGGAGTCTCCTTCTCTGGAGATCTTCCCAATACGCCTGGATGCCACCCTGTGCCCCGTGCTCTGGGTGTCCCTGCTGGAGCAAGGGGTTGGACTGGGTGATCTCTAGAGGTCCCTTCCAACCTCAACCATCCTGTGATNCTGTGCTCTGGGTGTCCCTGCTGGAGCAGGGGTTGGACTGGGTGATCTCTAGAGGTCCCTTCCAAACTCAACCATCCTGTGATTCTGTGTAGAGGACCGTTAGTTATCGGGTTACCCTAACAGCTAGTGCACAATGGTCAGGAGGACCCATGCTGAGAGCAGACAACACCAGGGCACCTCTCAGCCACCAGCACTTGTCCATGCTAAGTGACACGGGGAAGGATGAAGCCCTGCTGTGAGGCCCCGTGCTCACAGAGCAGCAGGCAGCAGCCCAGCTCCCATCCAAAACGGTGCCCAGGGGTGGCTGGGCTGACCCATGTCCTTGGCAGGACGCAGAAGT
Source organism: Crypturellus undulatus (assembly GCA_013389825.1). Classification (NCBI taxonomy): domain Eukaryota; kingdom Metazoa; phylum Chordata; class Aves; order Tinamiformes; family Tinamidae; genus Crypturellus; species Crypturellus undulatus. Next base: position 2,705 of record VWPW01027431.1, read on the forward strand.
GGGAGAAGAGGGAGGCTCCATCCTTGGGCTGGGAAGCAGGGGCTACCTGGGAGAAGACAGACAGCAGGAGGCTGCCAGCTGGACAAGGTTACACCACGACACAAGTATCAAGATGGAGCAGTCTGCAAGACAGAACCAGAGCAACAATTCTGGATTTCGTTGGGATATGCTCCTTCTGGACCTAGTGGGAGATATGTGTCATTTTGCCTCCCACCGCAAGTGACGGTACATGAAGAGGATCCTTGATGTACTCAGAGGACAGGCATGAAGTAGGGCTGTGCTCTGTAGACATATCCAAAGAGGGTTATGCCTCAAAAATGTATTTTTTTGTCCTAAGCATAGCTGAAAAGCAAACGGAGAACCAAGCACAAATGAAATTCATTCATGCTTCCCATGCATGCATGGCTTTGCAGACCAGGGTATTGTGTAGGGTTGCTGGGCAGCCTGGAAAATCACAAGTCTTTCCTGTATCCTATCCCGTGAACATGTGTGTGACAATTAAAGCCCATCTCAGTAACTTGGTGCCAGGCTATGAGGTAACAACCTCAGCTATTCCTAGTCGTGGTTTTCTCCTCCAGCGGGGAACCACAAATGTTCTTGAGAGGTAGGAGTCTAGATGGATGTAGGGGACATAATGACCACTCTGCTTCTCCTAATGGACCCCACTTGGTTGTGATCTTCCATATCCATGTGCACAAGGACCACTGTGCTTCAGCCGTGCTTACCTGCACGCTGCCCTCCTTCCCAGCTGAGCGCTGAAACCCGCACGTCTCGGACGTGGGAGGATGAAGCTTTCTCCGGACTCCCATGCAATTCCCAGCCGGCATCTCTGCCTCAGGCTGACTCAAAGGCTCGGGCCGCAGCAACAAGCTGCATGACAAACAGCAGCAGCTACCTGCCAGAAACTCCCTCCTTCCCCTCAAGTTCCTGAGAAGTCAATTTGTGTTATTTATTGGGAAAGACGGAGTGATAATTGCGGCGCTAGGCAGGTTTCCACGTTTCATCACTGCGGCATTAGGACACTCCTACACAGAAGGCAGCTCCCCCGTTGCCCGTGGGAGGTGCCAATAGCCCTCGGGTGAGTCATACGTGTGCTGTACCATGACGGCGCAAGTGGGAAGCTCTTCGTGGTGGGGGATTGCTCCACGAGGACTATCACCCTGCTGGGTGAACCCTAGGAGCTCCGGTCCCCACCTAGCCAAACTCCAGGGCAGAGTCTCTTCTTGCACCAGCCTAAACCCAGGGTGACTACTGAGTACCAAATCAACCCTGCTACGATTCACCTGGGCCAAATCTTGAAGTCTTTAGTGAAGCAAATAGGCTGCAAGTCCCACTTGGCCACGTCCAAATCTTGGCAACGTCACCGCAGCATCCACATAAGAGAGACCTGAACCTGACACAGCAAGCGGCGGAAAAGTCACTTAACCAGAACAGTGTAATTAGCACGAATTCCTGCTAAGAAAGAGGCATTTGGCTTGTGCATAACAGCTAATTGGTTTTGAACCAGGTGAGAATAGGTCTGAAAAAGTAATCTCCTCAATTTTACAAAGGATATGATAAAGGGCGTTCGAATTAAAAATTAAATAGTGTTGAAGCTCATTTAGTCTTGAGACTTGTATTAGTGTGGTGCACAGCGCCCTGGGTATAAGTTTCTGTTTTTAAGAGAGAGAACCTGGATTCAAATGCCCCCAAAGAGCCTTTGCAGGGGTAAGAGAGAAGTTTTAAACATAAATCCAATCTGTCCCGGTAGCCACCTGCCCAATAAAGAGCTCTCCAAACCGCATTTCCCTCTCTTGCCCATGGCACGGAAGCAAAATTTTCAAGAACATCCACTTAGTAGTCAAGACCCAGACTGTGAAATAGTATTAGGTACCTTATGATGCAATAACTTCCCACAGTAACTAAGCATCAGAGTATTTTCAAACATTCCCCTTGGTACCTTTATATAGCTAAATACCTAAAAAATACATCTGCAGATGATTGCGAAAGGTGATACAGGCACCAAGGACAGAAATATTTCCATTTAAACTGAGTAGTCAATGCAAATGGAATCTATGTTTGTTTGTTTTTAAATACATCACCGCAGCTCTGCTCTGCTCCAGAGCACGGAGGTTAACGACAGCAACACTGCAGACAAGTAGCAAGCTGATTATTAATGTCACACATGGTGATTAATTTTAAGAGACAATAAATTCTTCATGTAAAAATAAATGCAAGGGGACAGCAGGGCTAAAGAGCAGCACTGTGGTGAAATGTGGGTTACTTTTCCATAGTTGTGAGCTTTATGACTGATCATTGACTCTTTTCGTGCCATGATGGAGAAGAAATGGGAGAGAAAATAGTTTGAAAATAAGACATTATAAATGTATTTCGAAGGATAATGACAGTACATCTGCCTTTGTTGATTCATTGCTTTTGTTCGCTCTACTAAGAAGAAATCGCTATGAAAAAATGAGTTGTTTCGTGGCTTTCGAGAGAATGTTTTCTACCCAGCTGAGTTATAAACTACAGGGCTATGGATTTCTAATATTTTATGAAGCCAAGTCACACATACAAGTCACAAACAGTGACTCACTTCTTCCTAAGCGATACATCTAATTAATTCAAGGTATTTGGAATGAAAGGTAGGCATTAGATGAAGGCTAAAATAAAACGACACTAAATGCAGCCTTAGAGCAGACGGCCATAAGGTATTTGGCTGACATCGCCCTCCCTTCCGCTATGCCAGAAGCTCTGCTGTACACCACAGCTAATATTAAATTAATACACATAACTGGGCTTTCGCTGCCATGCATCCACCAATAGTACTTGTGAGGATAATAACATCAGAAGACCCCCAAAATTGGAAAGGAAATACTTGGCATCCTCAACAAGGAATAAAAGCTACCCAGAAGGGGTATGATCTTATTCACTCCTCATACTGCATGCTTAACTGGGACAATTAACTTACTGTCCATCACGAAACAGTCACCAAAAACCTCACTTTCTTTTTATAATCATTACCTATTACCTATGTGGCTCTATGTGGCTATAATAACTTAGATGCCTTGCCACAAATTGCAAGGATATTGGTGCTTTGTAGAGGCTGAGCGCAATAACTAAAAACTGCTGGAAAAGTAATTTCGGATGTGATTAGCATCAAATAAACTAAAGAGGTTAGGAGTTCATTTTGAGACGAATGCACACGCTCTCTTGGGTCTTATCAGCCATGATCTGGTGATTTCTCAAGAGCAGGACTTGGAATAAAATTTACAGAACAACCCAATTCAGATGCAGCAGAAATATAAGCAATACAAGATGTTCCTATACAATTCTTAATTTGTGCCTAAGCTTCGAGCCTGTAATTGCACAGGTCAGTATCAATTATGTGTTTCATCCGAACGCTTCACACTGTCCTGTGAAATGCCTCTTCCAGTTTAACCCTGAATTACTTAGATCCTAGAGTTTATGGCAAATCCCAATACACTTGTTTCTATTTAAAGCATCCCATCTTTTTGTCCCTTTTTGCCAAATCCACAGAGATTATATGTCAGTTTGTTTATCACTGCATCACCAGGCAGCACTATTCGGTTATTCTGATTCTTTAAAATAACATGCAAGTGCAAATAAGTATTTCCTTCAGTCCCCAGTCCAGCTCTATAGGGCCGTAACAGGCAGGGAGCTACCTGTTGAGTAAATGCTGGTGCTCTCACTTTCCAAAAGTCCCCCATATTCTACCTCTTTCTATTATAAAATGATAACTTTCACACCAAGCATATGGAAAAAAAGCACATTTTTCCCCATTCACATAACTCAGAAATGTGCCTGGAAAAACTGTTCTCACACTCAAAAAAAAAAAAAATCACCTCTGAGCTAGGGCCAAAAATGAAAACTTGCAAAGCCCCTGGAATTAGTTCCAGAAGTTCGGAGCGTTTCAAAGGGAGCTGGAGTTAGCATGGAAACACGCTCGGACTTCACACTGGCACAAGCAGCCAGCAAACATTATAAAACACTTTGGGAATACTCCCTCCAACCAGAGAGACAGCATCATGTGCAAGGCAAGGGAGAAGCGACGTCCCACGCTGCAAAACAGCTTTCAGCGACCTGCAACCAAGTCTGCACCCTGGGTGGAGACACACAGTCTTAAATCCCTGTATAAAGTCTGTTGAGCAATTAACGCTGCATCAATCAGGCACACACTTAATTCAGAGACAATTCACTGTTACCACTCTGATTAATACTGCTGAATTATGGTTCACCAGATGCAGACGGAGAAGGTGAGGATCTGTTTCCAAGATGTCATATCGCTTTTGACGGGCATAAATATACTGCTGAGTAGATAATCAGTCTTCAAATCTCACAGCATTTAATCACTCAGCATGAATGGATAAAACACTATAAAATTAATCTTGCATTAGTCTAATTGTTACTAAGTGCTTCCTCCTTTGCTTGCCTTCTTGGTTTGGGTTTCACCACCACCTTCTCCTCCCATTTCAGCTGTCTCCTCCCCATCAGCTCGGCCTGTGTTGGAAGTCCCAGGCCCTCCAAGATGCAAAGCTCTTTCCTGGCCTGTGCCAGGCTCTCTGGCGCACGCAGGGGAGCTCCAAGGCCGTTATTTATTCCAGTCCGGCCACGTAATTATGGCACATCGTGTCCTCTTCCAAAAGCTCTTGGCTTCCACTTGTGCTGCTGCAAAAACCTGCTCAGAGCAGCAATCAGGGCCTCTCCCTGGACTACTCACTTTTAAAGGACTGCCATAAACAGAATTTACAGCAAACCCGCCCTTCACACCAGTTTCAAGTTTATATTTCAGGTTTAAATAGTTCTTTTTTTCTTGCAGGCATTTAATGGCCACAGCCTTCCAGAAGGTACTGGGTGAAGGGCCACACTCAGTGTCATCACTTTCCACGGGAACATAGGAACCCATCCATGGGTTGGAGATGGAAGGAACTAGGGCCAACCTTCTATCTCACCTGCAAAACACACTTCTTTAACCTGCTCTTCCCAGTATGATCATATAGTCCTTTCTGCAATACACAAAATCTGACCATCCAAACCCTCTCTCGCGAAGGCCACATGTGACACATGTGAGTTGCCAGGTGTCTCATGGCCAAGGCATCTCCAGCCCAAGGCCCACCTCTCCATCAACAAGGGAACACACAACCCCAGTAGCTCCTTTAAAGCACTGAGCTCTTGAGGCTCTTCCAGAGAGGGCTGTAGGATCTGGCTCTGAAATGAAGAGATGCAGCTGCTGTACAGCCCTGGGCTGCGTATCCAAAATGCAGAGAGGGGCAGGAGCTCAAGAACTGCTTTGTCGACTTGTAGGCAAATCCTGCTCAGCACTTAGACCTCCTGACAGACTGCTGGAGGCTCCTAGCTCTCTCCTTGGACCACTTCAGCAGGCCTTGGCACGCCACATTAGGGCAATCTGCACCAGACCGCTGCCATCAGGGCTTCCTTTCCCTTCCAAATGACAGCGCAAGCTCGACTTGGCCAGAGATTTCTGCAGATTTACAACCACCTCCGTCTCCTTCTGGCCAAAGAACCACCTTGGGAGGGAGAGCACAGATGTCTAATGGTCCAAAGGAATTAAACATTCCGTTGATTTAAGTAGAAATGGCCCTTGAAAGTGGGAAAAAAGTCACCAAGGGAGGGAACTACATGCCTGCAAATGAGCCGAAATCTCTCTCCTAGCACCCATGGAGCAGGATATGCCAGCTGGGAACGCAGCAGAAGCAGAGCAGCCCGAGGAGGTGCTGACTCAGCAGGCTGTGTATAGCTCCTTCCGAGAGCTTCCTGGCAGGAACCCCACGGAAGGAGTTTGCCTGCTGAAAATAGCTCCGTCGACTGTCTCCCAGGACGGATCCACCCGCTGCGGGAGATGCTTCCCTAGTTCCGGAGCGTTGTTGCGTACATTTCTGCTGGGGACGTCTGCTATGAGAATCACAGAATCACAGAATCACAGAATGCCTAAGGTTGGAAGGGACCTCTAGAGGTCATCTAGTCCAACCCCCCTGCACACACAGGGCCACCTAGAGCACGTGGCACAGGGCTGCATCCAAGCGGGTCTTGAAGATCTCCAGAGAAGGAGACTCCACAACCTCTCTGGGCAGCCTGTTCCAGTGCTCTGTCACCCTCACCGTCAAGAAGTTCTTCCTTAAGTTCCCGTGGAACTTTTGGTCCTTCAGTTTGTGGCCATTTCCTCTGGTTCTGTCAGTGACCACCAGTGAAAAGAGGCCAGCCCCATCCTCCTCACTGCTTCCCTTGAGGTACTTATAGACACTGATCAGGTCCCCTCTCAGCCTTCTCTTCTCCAGGCTGAACAGGCCCAGCTCCCTCAGCCTCTCAAAGCATTTCCAGAGGTGGTTGGGAACATCCAGAACAAGACTCTCCTGGGGTAATGCTGCTAACCCTTTCCAATCCTAAAGCATCTTCCAATTGCCTCATCTTTTCAGCTCTCCTCACAAAATTATTAAAGAGAACCTTCAAACATTTAAGTCTAAAATTAGGCACCAAACATTAAGCAAATCAAGTGTATGAGCTGTATTTTATAGTCCCCGAAGCAAGGTCTTCATTATGACTAGCAGAGACCTAGTAATTCCTAATCTACCTTGCAGGCTCCAGACACATTGGTGATGGTTTGCAGTAAAAGACAGAGACTGGAGAGATGTGGGCAAGCCCTTTCTGGGCATTTTGACTCCCTGACTACATTAATCTTCATGTTACCACTTTAAACAGAACTTACTTTTCCTCATTTTATAAAGAGGCTGACTGGGGTCACGGATTAAGTGTCTGACCATAGTAGGAAGCAAAGCCACCAGCTGAAATCAAAAGGCCATTTTCTTTGCTGAACTTCAAATCCAGAGTCAGGATTGACACAGAAGTCTCTACCTCCCTGTCCACTACCTCAGAAATGTGACCTTCAGCTTGACTTTTAGTCATGATTCACGAATTTCTAAGGCAAAGAGAGACCGGTGATTTCTAGACAATCGTAGTTGAAAAAGGGAGCACTTATGAAAATCAAATCATTTTTTAAAGGCAAAACATTATTATTATTAACTTTTAAGCATTCAGAATATACTCCTCGATGAAGAGAATTCCTGCCATGCATACTACCAGCCAAGGTGTCATCTCTCACTCGATTATAACTAAGCAATATCCATTACTTTAAGGATCCATGGCTCATGTGTACCTGAGGTGATGGTTCAACAACTCTTTTCAGGCATCTGAATGCAAATACACATTGCTCCTTACAACTGAGTATCCAGGAGCTCTGGCCAAAGAGCATAAAAACATCCCACCGGCACTGTTTGCAAGCTGCTCATGCTAATAGCTGGTTACATCCAGTTAGATTTTAATTCAGAAACAACCTTGATGAAGTCAAAGAAATTAAACAAATGCAAAACTAATGTAACTTGGAACAGATTTAGTTCCAAGTTACGTTGGATTTAGTTCCAAGTCTGGTTCTCCAAGCCAGCAAGTTATGCTATCAGATAAATTAAAGGTGAGCCAGTATTTCCTTGTAGCAGCATCTATTTTTTTGTTTAACTGAAGGTCGGACATAATAACAAAAGTCTGGTGTCTCATTTACTTCTAAGGCAGATTTCAGGGGTGGGAACTTGCTCAATTTCAGCAGAATTGCATTCACATCAACAGCTCACGCACTCTGCCAAGCATTTCTTTCACCTCTCCCACCTCTGGGTGAAACGATGTTGGCCAAACCCTCTTGTCTGTCATCTGCAAACTCCTTGTTTTCCAGGCACCTTAATACAGCAGATCCGAACACTGGGCATCTCTCAACCTTTTCCTGTGGCCACTTGATTATAGGAAACAACGTCTTTAAACCAATTCATTATTTAATTCCTGAAAAGTCTGCAGTAAGCCAGAAGGTCGTCATGCCTGGAGCCAGGCTGTACTGCAGTCCTTGCTCCCAACATCTGTCTCTGAGTTTTCTTTATAGCCACTGCTACCCACCTCAGCTGTCCCTCCTCCCAAGGAGCTGTATTTGAAGATCCCAAAGACAGGATTTTCAGATCTGTCGCTGCAGATCCCCTTTGGTTCCCAGTTTCTTTCTGAGAAGCCTGGACTTTACTAACCAACGCAAAAGAAGAGCAAAGGAAGGCATATTTCTCTATTACGAGTTCCTTCCACCTCCCATCTAAACAAGACCATATTGTCTAATAGTACCTTATCTTGGTCCTTGTTTCATGGCCTAATTACTTGCCTTTCAAGAACCTAATTTCATTTATCTCCTTGGAGTCAGATAGGATCATATCAAATATGTAAACTCAGCTGTGTACAATGTTCATATAAACAGTGCCCCTGCGCTTGCATACAATTCTTGACATATCACTAACAACCCCGCTTGGAAAAGGCAGCATACTTTAAAGTCACTGTTTATAGCCAAGGCAGAGGATGCAATGTTTCACTGTGCAGCTTCAAGTTATTGCTAGCTGACGTATGCTACAGTTCACTTTGACGAAACCAAAATATCTTCAGATGAAGAATAAATAACCGTGTCAGAAGAATCTGAAAGAAGAAGCTTCTGTCTGAATCCTAATGGGAGGAAATGGTTTGAATGAGTGTTTGTTTTCTGAAATTTAAGTAGGTTTACGGTGGTGAGCTGCATTGATTCATACAGTGCCACAGAGCTACAAATGCCCTTTTCCCCTTTCTCTGCTCTTTATTTATCTGTATTCTTTGCTAAGAATTTGTCTGAGCATTATCTCAAGTGGTGGCTAGCTGTGTCCCGCTCGTGGACATGTTGTTATGACATGTTTTGGCTGTAGTCAGCAGCAATGTTACACATGTCTCGTTGAAGCACGGGGCAATGATCAGATGACAGGGACTCTTGACCAAATCTTTAGTCTCTCTCTGTAACCAGCTAGGGGCTTCAGAGATCCGCACTGGGATATTTCCTAATGGGCTGCTTTTCCAGGCACGTTGCTTTCCTTCTAATGTGAGAGAAAGGTGAATTTACACAAGCTCTATCTGATATATATAGCAAGATCCTGGGGCTCAGCCCTGTAGGAATGATAAAGCTTGACACAAACGATAGGACAGCAACCTCTGGGCAAATAACTAAGGGATAAGACAATCTCATTTAATAAGGTAGCTGATTTTTATTTATTTTGGGCGGGGGGGGGTTGCCTTTTATTTTTTTTAGGTCAAGGCATAAAGAGCATTTGGGGAGTTCTTAGTGGACTTTCATAAACAGCATTGAATATTTATATAGCTATCATCTCTGACACATTGTACAGGGGATCTAACGGCTTTAACATAAGGAATATATACATCAAATAAAATACAATGAAATAAACTTGTTGCCATTGTTATTCAGCATACAAGAGAGGAGAAAACAATATTGCCCAAGGTCTGTAACATGCTCAGCATCATTGTCAGTGGCACAGTAAAGGCAGGGGATGACATGAAGATCATGCAGAAGCATTAAACAAATGATAAATTGTCTAATGATCTGTCACTAAAACTGAAGTGGATTAATGCCCACAGAAATCAAAGCAGACTCTCTCAAAACAAATATGTCATCTTCAAGGCCAATTAAAGTTTGCAAGCCACGACCAGGGGGAGAAGAGCAGATCACAAGTTGGGCTTCATAATGAAAGTCAACTGCAGTCTTAATTATTATGAAACTTTGGCTTTTTATGCCTACATATTTTCTCGAGATGTAACTCCCAGATACCTGCCTGTTCCGGATCCCGCTCCGTACGCTACTCAGGGTCATTAAGAGCCTGTTTCAACCACTCCTGCAGAGACCGGCTCTTTTATCATAAGCTACAGCATCTTCTGTCTTTACCACAAAAGAGCTTTGTTCAGTCCCTAGCAGATGTTACAAGTATTCTCCATTAATAAATGCATGAAAGAAAGTGAATAATAAAAGCAGGAAAATAGAGCAGAGATGAACCGATGAGGAAAAGATCTTTGCAGCTCAGACAGACACCGACTCCTCAGATAATACTCTTTTCCTAGTAAGTATCAAACCCAAGATCTTCATGAAACTGGGGCAAGAGAAGCGGCACGCCGGGTATAAAGACAAGTTGTTACAGCTCCAGGACTTTCCCTTTCACTCCAATGCCAGCTTGACATGTGTCCTCCCTTTGCCCTTCCCTTATTTGCTACTGCATCTTTCTATGTGAGCTCACCTTTAAAACAGTAATTAGACGATGTGTTTGTTTAGATGTAAGCAAATGACTGTTTTGCTTGGGGCCTGCTGTACTCATCAAGTTAGCATGGAACCACACCTAGGTACCTGAATAAAATCACCAAGGAAGAATAAATAGACTGTTCACAGTTTAATAGAGCAGGTAACACCTCTCTGCAACGGGGCTCATGAATCATTTAGAGCTTAATATATTCCCTGGAAGAGGGGAATGATTCAGAGAACTGATGGGCAGCATCCCTTAACCCTTTGAGTAGATGCATCCGACTGCAAGGATGTCTTGGAGCGAAGCAGGACCTCAGGTGGGCTGGGGAATTCAATACCAACAGTCATTAAAAGTATCTTTTCAGGCTCAAGAAAGGAAACAGAGATCTGATGATCTCATGTCCAGGTGATCCAAACTGGCCTTGTCTGTCTATGAGTGAAGAGCTGGCAAAGAAACGAGGCTGCCTGGTTTCCTCCTCACCATGGGTCCATCAAACATGGGTGTGCTGTGTCCCACCAGCATCCTCTAGCCCGAGCTGGTCCCTCCACATGCACTGTCTGATACTGACACAAAAAGTTAATTTTATCGTATCCCAGAGGGCATTCACCTTTCCACAAGACTCAGCTACCTCAGCAATAGCTGCCAGGCACCACAGACTTAACAAATCTAAGAGCAAGGGAAAAAAGACATGTCAGCAGCTGACGCTCTGGAAGAGCTTCCTAAAGGAAAGCCAGAAGGGACCAGTTAGATGATAATCATCTTTGTGAAGTTGGGTTTCACTCTTCCACAGCAATCACTACTGCAGGATTTTAGTTGCAATGGGCCCCACCACAATCCCAAAACAGGTGGCCACAGAGACATGACTCCTGACACTCTCCTAGCACACAAAGGGTTTCACAGCATGGTCCGTACCACAGGCTGCAGCAATGGGTCTCTGCTGTGGCCCTTCTGCTTGCAGCAGACAGGTTATTAATGTGAGAAACCCTGTTAAGGCCAATCAGANAATGGGCCCTCATGCCCCACCACAATCCCAAAACAGGGTGGCCACACAGAGATGACTCCTGACACTCTCCTAACAGAGGGTTTCACAGCATGGTCTGTAGCACAGACTACAGCAATGGGTCTCCGCTGTGGCCCTTCTGCTTGCAGCAGACAGGTTACTAGTGTGAAAAACCCCGTTAAGGTCAACCGGAGGAAAGGGAGATCTTCGTGGCCAAGAAGGTCAATGGGGTCCTGGGATGCATTAAGAGGAGCGTCTCCAGCAGGTCGAGGAGGTGATCTTACCCCTCTACTCAGCCCTGGTGAGGCCACATCTGGAGTACTGTGTCCAGTTCTGGGCCCNTTAATGTGAGAAACCCTGTTAAGGCCAATCAGAGGAAAGGGAGATCTTCATGTGAGAACTACATCTATGCATTTATTCCTGCTGAAATAACTTGGTTTCTAGCAGCGTTGCCTGTCAAGACCCGGGCATGATGAGAGCCGGTGGGAGGTGGCAGTGCTGAAGCGGCTTAGCCTTTCATAAGCCAGAAATGCCACGTCCAAACTGCAGGAATCGCCGTGTTGTCTGCTTGGTGCAATATGTCTCCTCGGGGTGCTCTTGGCAAGGCGGCTGCACCGCTGGTAAAGGTCAGCGTCGTTTACAGACAAATTCGTTTTGTAGTACACGGTGCATAGAGTGCTCCCTACGAGACAGCCTGCACAAAAAGCAAGTTTCTTCACGTTGACATGGATCCTCACGGGCATCTCACGGCAAAGAGATGGGAAAGGCTGGATTGCCCTATTCACCTGGGGCACATCGGGCAAAATTAACCCGTTTTTGTCTTTCAGCTGTCTTATGGGAGGAGGACCTGGCCCCCCATCGCTTGGCACCCCTAAGCACTTGCTGATTTGATTTTGTCATGTCAACAGCACCTTCCTTTCGATTTTGTTTGACTCAGGTGACAAACACTGGTGATAAGTGCTCACCAACTCGGGAATTTTCAATTGATTTTCAGGGCATGCCTAAGACCTGGATCCAGCCTGGCATTTCAAACTCGGTGACGCACCTGCNTGACAAACAACTGGTGATAAGTGCTCACCAATTTCAGTTGATTTTCAGGGCATGCCTAAGACCTGGATCCAGCCTGGCATTTCAAACTCAGTGACGCACCTGCTATGACAGCTGGAAACTGCTTTCTCAAGCGCGAGTATGAGCTGCTCCATGATTTCACTTGGCTTTTTATAGCTTTTAGGGGTTACCTGTAAAATTCCACTGCCTGTAAAAGGCTGAAGGCAAACCCAAACATACTGCAGGTCAGAGTCCTAGCTCACGTTCCTAGCAGTTGGATTCTTGGAGGATTTTTTTTCTATTTTAAGCAAGGAGAATACAAAAACGCAGCAGGAATTAGCTGTTTGGGGCCATGTTTCAATACACAGGCATTCAAGCTGCTCTCAGAGGGACCCGATATGGCTCAGCTCCATTCCCGTTTGTTGACGGTTGCCACCCCATCACCAAGCAGTCTGTCGGTACCAAGAGTTCCCACTTTGTGNTATTCCTTTTTTAAAGGGAGTCGGAAGACGGTTGCCACCTCGTCACCAAGCAGTTTGTCGGTACCAAGAGTTCCCACTTTGTGAATCAACGTTTCCTCTCAGTCAGCTTAACCCCACAGAAGAACTGACTAAATAAACAATGATAAAATCCAGCAGAGGATTATTGCCAACTCAAGTGCTCTACTCTGGATTACCAGCTCCATAAATGCATTTTTTCTTCTTCTTCTTCTTCTTGTTAATCTACCACAACTCATGACGTGCCATAAGAACACTTCTAAGGACAGTGTATGCATGAAAATTGACCAAAATATCCTCCAAGTGCCAAGAGGGTGTCTGTAGAGAAGAGCTCTAATCAGTTACGTTCATTGAAAATAGATAGATGAGATTGGATCACACACAGTCAGTGCTTTAATGAGGAGAAAACAAAACCATCGCGTGATATTTGAATCCATCAATAAAGGCATAACAAAAAAATCAATAAATGGAAGTTAAATCCAGGCAAATTACAAGGATGATTTTTACAGGCATATAGGGAGATGCCTTTGAAGTTCCCATGACCGGTAGCAGGCTTCCCACCGTCCAAATCAAGCCTGCTGCCTTGCTGGCTACCAGGAAAGAGTCACATCCAGTTATCAGCCTCTATTTATAATAAACAGGTGAAATACCACAGCTCACATTATGGAGAAGGTTTAAAATACAATCTTATACTAAAGAGACTATAAGCCATATTTTGAGATGCTCTAGAGTATACCCGACTTCTACCCCACCTTCTTCAGCTGAACAGAAAATCTTGGTCTGTGCTGAGAGGGATCCTAAGTGCTAATAAAGGGAAAGCCAGTGACTCAGGTACCATCTACTTGTCTCAGTGGTTCTAAAAAATCCCACTTAAATCTGTCACATGGATGTGACAAAGTCAGCAGAAAATCAGGTCTCTAACGTGTCTAAGATTTCCCTGTACACTCTAATCAAAATCTCTACACTCATGTACATATCTTTTCTCTTATTTACTAAATCCTTGACAAATTCTTCTGCTAATACATTTACCTATGCCAGTTACACTAGGAGTATGGACAGCACTAAAATAAATTCAATTGAATTATATGACAAGAAATTGATATTACTGTCCCCAGCTTGAATAGTTATTTAACACTCAACTGCAGAAAAAAAAAGAGAAAAAAAGAGTGAAAAAGTGCCATAAATACTGACATCAGCCTTCCATTTCAAGAGTAATTCAGAGTGATTCCAAATATAGTTGGTTCTATAATGAACCCAGCTCTCGGTGAAGAGTGCAAACTATGTCATCACAAGAAGGAAAATCAGAAACACATGCTCCTAGCAAGAGCAGGAATTTTAAACAAAGTCAGCAATCCAAGCCCTCGAGAGTGAATCAGAACCAAGAAAATCTCTGCCTGCCAATCCTCACTTTTCCTTGTGAAGGATGCTGGGGAAGTCTGTCCTGGTCTTTTCAGTTGCTGCAAGGACAGACAACTTAATACCAATAGCAAGACTGAGAAGGGGAAATGCCCACTTTGTAAGTCACAGGCCACATGCCCCATCCTTGCACAAGAGACATCTTTTGGGGTTTCCTTCTGGCTGCAGCCCTGGGACTACCACGAGGTAAGAAATTGGGTATGGTTGGTCTCTAGCAGCTTCTCTCTCTGCAGGATGAAGTCTGGACTCAGCCATGGCAGCTGAAGTCAGCAGTAATATCATAAAAATTTCCTGTTTCAGCCCAAGAACATCTTCGTACATCTGCATTGGCTTAAATGAGCCCATTTTATACTGGCAGAAAGATGGTGCAAATAACTTTGGAAGAGTAAATCTGCATTTACAGGCTCGGGCCCTCTCTGCTGCTGTGATAACTTTGGAGGCACTGGAAAAGTAAACATGCCATATGGTGAGCACCAAGTCCTGCGTGTGCCCCGCATGACGGTGCAAGGTAAAGCCCTGATGGGCAACCCTCACTGAGGGCTCCTTTCCACTTTTGGTTTGCGCTGGAAATCTCAAGGGAGCCTTGGGGAGTCACGTAACCACATTCAATGACTTTGAATTTTCCTATTGACCAGAATAGCATGAGATCATATTACCCATTTCCATTTGTCAGCTAGGCAGGCTCATTTGTCCGTGCGAAAGCCACATGGTTTGGATGGATTTGGGGCACCATATATGGCAAGGACGATGCCTTCAAGACCTAAACACGGCTAAGGACGGAGCAGCTCCACTCCAAGGAAATATTCTCACATGCCCCAAAACACAAGAGAAGGGACAACAAAAACCTCTCAACAGTCTGCCACTTCCCTCCCCTCCCACCAGCCTCTTGCAACAGGTATAAAAGTAGAGGGACATCACTATTACACGGTGATGCTTTATCTTTAGTAAGGGAAGAACTGGTCATTTATATTCCACAGTCACTCATTTCAAAAATGAACTCATTTAAGAAATGAACCGATTTTCTCTGTGTTTTCAGATGAAAATCTCACATTATTCCCTTTAAGAGGGGAGTTGTGAGCAGCCACTCTTTTCTATTCCGACTGCATAGCTTGCAGCAGACACGGCAGCAACGAGATTGCTTCGCTCCCGAGAGTCACTTATTGACAAAACGACTTCTGCCAAATCCGGCTGCTGCACATGGGCCCTTCTGGCTTTGGTGGGTGGAGAAAAGAAGTTTTTTAATCGTTTCGACAAACAATCCCATGCTGATGTGCATTTTTCAAACAATTATGTCAGCGTGAGCTAATGATTGCTCCCAGTGCCCAGTCTGCAGAGGTCTGAGCCTGCGCGCGTCGCCAGCTGGGAGGCTGCTCAGCTCAAGCTGTAAAGACGCAGGTTTTTAAGTCCAAAACAGTCGCGGTTTAATCCCTGATGCGTCAGTCAAGGCAGCAGATATCACAAAGGTATGAAGATATCTCAGGCTGGCTGTTACTCCGTTTGGGGGAAAACAAACAGATTATATATAGAAGTTTTGGACTGAAGGCAGGAGGCGGCAGCCCTGGTGTGCAGGCACATTCCCTGCTCACTTTGCCATTAGGCGCACGCCAGTTATTTCTTATTCACTAGGCAGCTATAAAATCCTGGTTTATTTGCTAACACTTCTCGTTAATATTCCTTCTGACGTTTGCAACTGAACTGGAATATTTTCTTAAATGCTTTCAGAAAGGAACAGATTGCCTCTGAAAAGTTTGAACTCGCTTCTCGTTGGAACAAAAAACAACTCCTGAGCAAGTGAGGGAGTCGAGAATATTCCTGTTAAAGTCCTTCTGCAATTTTAACTTCATAAAATATCTGGAAAAGTAGAAGTTGGCTGCCACATGTCCTTTGGGAAATGATTTCACAGTCCAGGCACTAATACAATAATACTGTACTGATAGTACTAATTAGTACTAATACTAATGCAGTATTAAAACAAACCCCCAAATTTCTGCACTTACAGAGATTTAAGAACCGGACAATATATTTGATAACCAGAAATACAGAAGCATGAGTGCTATGAAGGAAAATATTAGACTTTTCCTTGAAGAGTGGTTTAATTCATAGGCTATAGTTGTAGCACAGCCCCCTTGATGACCATCTGTAGTCCAGAGTAAAAATGATTTATTCTGGTTAAGCCCAAGCCTATGAATATATGGCACAATAAAACAAAAAATGAATTTTTGATCAAAAAAGATTACAATACTAACATTTTCATTCCTAGCAAGACTGTCCTCACCATTTCCTTGGTCAAACTGTGAGTAGGGCAGCCCACAAAGTAAAAGAGTCTCCTGTACTTCTTTCTTGGTGGAAATACAGTCAGTAAGCACAAAATTTTTACCAACTTCTTTTTTTCTTCAAACCTCCTACTAAAACCAACATTTTATACAGGAAAGCATTATAAGCCTGGCTCGATATGTAGTGCAGATGACAGCTGTAAAATTAGTTGACCAAATAATGATTAATTTCCTAATTAAATTCGCACTGGGGTCACACATCAGAAAACCCAATCCATGAAAAATGCTACTGATCTAATTTCATAAAACATCGTGCTAAAATATGGCAGTGGGTACTCAGCAAGCCCTCGAGCATGCTGCTACGGGCAAAGAGCTGCTCTGGACGAAGAGGACTCATGGAAACTGTCAGTTCCGATAAGATTTCTGTTTCTACCTTCTTGAACTGACATTTCTGGAATACTTTGATTTTCTTCCTGCACATCATGATCCACCAAAAAAAGCGTATTGATGATTTCCACGGCAAGTGAGATTTGCACCAGATGGAAGTGCTTACCTTGAGGATATTTCCATCTGGCTGGTTGAGTCCTACCTTGGGTTTCCCAGTTTTACTTTATGCAGTGCTTTGCAAATTATACCCTTGATTCACCACTCAGATGCTCCAGTGTCATGCGAATTAATGCCACAGATTTTAATAGCATGAAAGTGAAATAAAGTAAAAAGTATTGTCTGTTGGACTGTGGACCTGAGTAACTAAAAATATGGACACTTTGTAGTGAGAAGCCAACTGTCTCCAAATGGGACATCACAATAGTTAGAAGAAAATACTGGAATTCATCCAGTTAATATCTGAGGATTAAGTTAAAAAAGGCAGACAAAATGCAATATATTGACAATGTTTTGAGAGTGGCTCCATCATTTTGCAAATGAGACTATTAATTAACCTTTTGTATATATACATCCAAATAAAGAAATGACTTTCAGGGGGAAAAAACCTTCATTTTGGACAAAACAGTCAGATTACCTACGATGAATCTGATGAAAAAACCAAGGGGGAGTATTTTGACTAACGAAACCACTTTGGCCTACATCTTCAGTGTCTGTTAGGCACTGAAATACCTCAAATATCTGAGATCCCAGCACTGGTGAAAATGCTTTGCCTGCTCTTACCCAAAACGCTGCCTCCTCCAAACACTAAGGTGCAGCGATGCTTCAAACAGCCGCGTTGCAGCCTCTAATTCCCCACGTCCACTGTGGCTTGGGCTCTTCTCATACAGTGTTCTTTCATAGCAAGACTGGTTGACCCTCACTTCTGTAAGCTACGTGACCCCAAGCTGAAGTTTCACAGTTGCAAATAAGATAACTCTTGGCTTTGAACACGCGGGTGGAGCAGAGACAGACCTTACGCATCAAGATATAAAGCTGAGTCATTAATCAAGCTGTCAGGTCTCATTAAAATGCCTTTATGCATCTTTACAGTTCGTTCCTCTTAGCTAACAGACAATAGCACATATGATCAGACATTAGCACCACTGAAATCAAATTATCTTCTTGATAACCATCTTCTTGAGCAACAAACACGGGAAAATAAGGCAACGTTCTTATTCTTTAGATAGACCCTTTGGAAGGTCGTCAGCTATCCACAGGACTGGGTCCACATAAAACATATTAGGCACAGAAGGAAGACACTAACTAAGGCTGAAAAAATCCACACCACAGATTTAAAAGCGCCTGAGAACTATTCCAGAAAGCATCTGTTTCTTCCATAACGCCCTGAATTATTTTGCAAGCCGGAGCTCTGAGCTCCAATGCGCTTTCCTCCCCCCTGACCTCCCCTCTTCCTCCCAGGATAGACCATTTTTCAGTTGGGTTCAGGCTATGAGCCGGCCCTGAAGAACAGTTATGTAACGGAGATTTGATAAACCAGCACTCCGCAGGGCGAGGGACAGCTGTATTGCCATCCCGCAATCTCGCTGAAATGACTTATCACACTATAACCTATTTAAAGGAACACAATGGTCTACATACCCATAGCATTAAGGCAGGTTAAACCCCCAAAATGTCACGCACTCTCACTAAAGCTATTAGAGAGCACACTGAATGTAAATGAAACTCCGTAAAACCAGAGAAGCTATAAGGGATTTTGTTTGGGTTTACTGTTTCGGACGTGATTTTTCTTTCTCATTTAATGTATTTTAGGATTTTTAAGACGCTTTGATCTGCTTCCCTACATCTGCTTACATCTAATCTAGCATGAAATATGATCCAGGCAGTCCTGGGTAGCTCTGTTTTCCTCTGCAAAGTTTCTAGCATCTCAGTCATCAAAAATGGCTTCAGCACTGATTCAGGCTTCACGTTTTTGTAAAGAATATTTGCAGCACACCGAGTTGCTTAAGAAGCCAAATGCTAGCGCCAAGGCAGAGTTGTCCTGTGCCATATACATATATATATAGGGTCCGATTCACTTTTGCCTGAAACACGAGAAGGGCAGCTCAGCCCGTCTGCATCTCCTTGATTCAGGAGATGATATCATGGTCCAGAGCAGATGCCAGCCTTGAGGCATGCCCAGATGTCCCCCTCTCCTGCAGCGTTCCTCAGGTTTGGCTCCTTTCCATCCCTAATCTGCCTCTCCAGCAGCAGTGCCCGAGGCAGTGCCCAGACATGAGTCTGGCTCCAAGGAGGAGCCCGGAGGTCTCGGTGGGCAGGAATATTTCCTAAAAGAGGGTACTTGGAGGGGCACCCAGCGACGCTGATGTCCATGCAGGCGGGACGTCCGTTCTTGGGAGAACCCTACTCTTTGAGCACGAAGACCAGCATCACTGAGGGCACTAAAGTGACTTGCAACGACGGGAAAAAGGCATTTAGCTCCCAGCACTGCCCCTGCTTTCCTCCTTGTGCCAGCCCCAACATGTGGTGCTCCCGTGGGCCCGTCGGAGCCGGCCGGCGGGACGCCCATCGCTGAGGGAGGGCGAGCGTCAGCCCGTCGCCCACCCGGCACAACAGCAACCGCATGAGCAAGTCAGGTTTTAACAAGTAAATCTACATAAAAGCTTTCTCTGAAAGCGATTACTTAATGTAACAGCCAGCTGTCTCTTCATTTCTTGCTGAGGCAGCCTGTCTGCTCGCCATTACTCACGGCGGGGGAAAAAAAGCAAGGCAGCAAGCTTGTTTTGTCTATAGGGTAAGCAGGGCTTCTGAGAAATAATGTTACCTGACAGCCAGAGATGACAAGGGTTTTTTTCCTAACCACCCTATTCATTTCTTTAAAGCAAAAGAGCTCTCAGTGCTATGGAGTAAAGAGGAAATTAGGCTTCAGTCCCTACAACACCAGCCCCACGTGTCTCGGTACACCAAGCTCTACCATGTAAACTCCACTGCTTTTAGGCTAACATGTAGCAAGGCAGGATCTGAGGGCTCCTGCTCAATTAGGATGGCCCTGTACTCCAAAACTGTGATGTTTAATGGTTAAATAATTACCATAGGAGAGTGTTGGTGCGCATCAAAACAGCCTCCAAAATGGGCGAATATGTGACTACCCCGATCTGCAAGGGCAGAAATTTTTAGCTTAGAGAATCAGCTGCGACTTGGATAGAAGGACCTGACCGCACAGAGTCACGCAGGAACATCAAGCTGAATTAATTAAATGCCTGAATTTATGTTAAGCCACATTAAACTTTTGCATGACCAGTTTTACTCAGAAATAATGTAGCCTTTGATTCCGAGTTCAATGACACTTGAAGAGTTTAATAGGAGGTAACTAATGTGTTTCAAAACTAACTTTGGCTTCATCTTCCTGAAGGTGCTCAGGCAGATAAACTCTTATAGAGAGAGACCTGGAATATAGAAGTCTTGGAGGGATATTGCCACTGGGTTACCAAAAAGGACACTTTCATCCAATTTAGGAAGGCTTTTCACTTGTTTTTGCGAAGAACGGGTCCTGGTGGAGGCTCGCAGGGCGCACGGGGGCTGCGTCGGCTCCTCCGCCGCGTTCCGGCAGCAGCTCCCGGCTGCAGGTGCGGGCGCATGAGGAGATGGCAATTGCCTGGGCATGAATCACTGTCTAAATAGCTGGTCCCCAGGTCTTCTGAGGAAAAGGCAATGAAAAGCCCTGGCAGAATTTCAGCTGACCTGCTTAGAAACAGTCTGATCATGTTGTTTCACAGGAAAAAAAAATGGCTTCAGTCTGCAATTAGGCATGGCTGTGATTTGTAATGAAGAATTTAATGGTGCCTCTCCCAGAGGAGAAGAGGAGGTGAGAGGAGCAGATAACGCAGTAATTTGTAAGAGACTGGAAAAAAATCCCTGTTCAGTGGAAACTAGCTAATGCAGAGGAGGATTTGCCAGCTACACAGTATTTGCTTCACAACACACCTACTAGGGCACATCACTGCTGTTAAGTAATCCGTGCACCTGGATCCAGAGCTGAACGCGCTTGACTCTTCCTGCCCTGACTTTATTTTGACCCAGCACTGGATCTACACGACGGTGCAGGTATTATTATATGGTCAGCAGAGCTAGAAAGTTCCTTGTGATCAGCAGTGGTGCGGCCAAGAAGAAACCAGGCACATTTTTCTTTGCCTCTTCTGAGGCTGTTCGGTTTTATTCAGCTACAGCCTCAAACTGGTGCTTCTCTGCAGTCCGGCCTTTCACACCACCTCCTGCCTTCAGAACCAGCCTAACAGCCTGAACCTCTTTCAGTGTGTTCACACCTCCACAACTGCAGTACGTGGAAGAAACTTCCACTGTTCCACAGCAATTAAGGGAAGGGAGTGAATTCACCTTTTTGCTTACAACCAGAAAGTAGCTGCTTCCGAGCAGGATCCAAACCCCCACAGCTCTTGCAGATGAGCAAACGTGCAGATGAGCATGGCATGGTGGTGATGGGTTTATGGTTGGACTTGATGATCTTGAAGGTCTTTTCCAACCATAATGATTCGATGATTCTATGATTTTGCACGGTGTCCAGCTGCAATCCTTGTGCATCAGGGCATCATCTGCGTTGAGGCTAGAGACCACGAGAGCTCCCCTCCTGCTGCACACAGGTCCCTAACGGCACCTTTGCTCTTCTCTGCAGGCCTGAGTTAAGCCAGGTGAATCCAAACTACTCGCTGATTTCACCGGGATGAGTTACAGTCTAAAATTAGACCCACGCTAAATACTTTGCTAAGACGGGGCTGAAGGAATCTGTCAGGCTGAGGCTCCCAGATTAGCTGCAGATTTACTCTCTCCTGATACTGTGTTCAGCCGTAAACTCTTTCCCCGCTGTGTCCCCACCCCAAACAAGTCCTTGTGGAATGTTGCCATGGATTTCCACTGGAAACAAAGAGTCCATATTGGAAGAACCCTGTTAAGGTTGCTAGGCGTAAATATTGACTTAACGGCTCTTCCGTCTTTTTTCTTTTTTAAGAACAGATTTGTTGGCCATGGCTGGAAAAAAATAAAATGATCGAGTGTGCATGATTCACTCTGGCACTCACACAAACATGCAGATCAGTTGGCTGGCAGCTAGCTCCTCTGTTAGCAGAACATCGCTCCTAAAATGTGTCATTTTGTTTTGGCAGCCACAGTGTCCAACCCCCAGACAGAAAGAATCCAAGAGATTAAGTCTTCTACCTTCCATGTATTTCACGTGGGGGCCGCTGACCTTCCCCAATACAAGAATATTTGCTTAATAGTTCCCAAAGCTTTTTGCTGATGTCTGAGACATGCAGACCATCGTCGGGATGCTGCAGTGATTTTGTACTAGGAGTCCAGCCCAGGAGCTTCCCTTCGTGCAAAGGAAGACTCCTGGGTCTGCAGACATGAGAAATGGCTGCAAAAGGAACTGCAGGCACAACTTCTTATTTAAAGGTCTCCAGTCAAGTCACAGACAATAAATACTAATTTGAGCTAACTGCAACTGGGTAAATTAAGACACAGGATACCTCAGGTCACACAGGGAAGTCAACAGCAGAAGTGAGAGGGGATCTAAGAGTTCTGGTCATTGAATCCCTGCTTTCACCACCAGGTTCTATATTCCATAACACTCTATGCACAGACACTTAACCCTAAACTTAAAAAAATGTTATTTTAAATGCTACTTCAAAACATATCCACTCCAAAACATATCCAAACTCTTTATCAATTCTCTATATTAATTCTGCCAGATCTGGAGGATTTAGCTGTACTAACATGGGGATAAACCTCCTCTACAACAGTAGAGGTGCAAAGCATGTGTGATACTTGCATGCATCAGCTCTGGTCAGCACAATGTCTGACTGCCACTCAAAACAAACAGGGGGACCAGCAGCCTGCCAGAGAGCTGGCAAAGGCAGCAGTGAGTGTTCATGACTCCCTGACAGACACCTGTTTGATAGACAACCAGGGGAACTCAGGGACTGCTGCATTTCACAGCACTCTCCAGATACCTGGGAAACATCTCATCAGGAAAGACCATGAGTGGAGGTAGGAGGGAAAAGGCCAGTATCAGACGTGAACTTCCTCGTAAGAGGACACACGGCGTTTGCTTCTACTTCAGCTGAACAGAGAGTTTTTGGAGACTTTTATCCCTATGGGACTGAGCACTCTCCAAAATTACAATGCAAGAACAGGTAGGGAGACCAGGATCTGCACATGTGCGGATCTGTATTTGCTCTGCATCTGTGCCCTGTGTCCTCCTGTCATGGACCAGCAACAAATTCTTACTGCCAGGCACCCTCTGTGCACATCCTCTGCAGACTGGGCTGACGGGTGCGTGCCTGGTTGACCACTCTTCATGGTCATGCTGCTCAGCCTGTGGCAACCTACCCACTCCTTAGCCCCACACTGGCCATCCGCACTCAGCATCAAGCTCCCAAACCCAAAAGCAGGACGCTTGGATACACTGGAGCTTAGCAACAGCTAAGATCACCTCTTTCAAACCTCCTTCTGTTGTTAGCAGGAAACTGATTGAACGGGGAGACAGATTGGTATCACCTCTCCTCAACTGTAAGCAGACCCAAGGCTTTTTTTGGTTATTTTGTAAGGCACATACAAATTCAATACTGTAACTGCTAGCAAAGATTTTTGAGAATAAACACAAAGACATCCAAGCTTTGTATTAGCAATAGCTGTACAGGACACATCAGGAGATAAAAATGGAAAAAAATCTCTCTTACGGTCCTTACTCACATCAGGCAGGAGACCAAGCAGATTTAATTGTACAAAAATAAGGAATTTTCCACCCACACGCTCTTCAGCCCTCACTGTTTGAATAGCACAGACAGGGCGCTGCCTCCTGTTTTCTCAGTAAACTGTTTGCAGAGAACAGAAATTCTTTACAATATAGAAGCAACAAAAGACCTAAAGGATTTCTCTGCTCTCCTATCTTAGGGTCATGGCAATCCTAACTGCACGCAAAACTGCCAATCCCGTGTCAGCATGTGAGTATCTTTGGGATGGTTCCACACAGACAGGGACAGTTTCAGACTGCCAGACCCTGGATGCTGTTGCCTGGTTATGGATTCATCAAAGGTTGAGCTTTGCAACAGGTTTCTTGTAATATTAAACAGCAAGCCATATGCTGCTTAAATGCATGCAGCATCCTTTCTTAAAATGTATTTCTTTCTCTCAACCTTCTGTTGGTTTCCTCTCTGCTCCTCTGCGTTGTTTGAGAGTCAGCATTGGCTTTACATTAGTCTCACCTGATATAGGTCCTGAAAAGGCACTTGGACCAGAAGCTTTTGGCCATGTGGGAGCCCCTGCTGCTCTGCTGGAAAGAATCCTTCTGCCTACTGGGATGGCTGAGCTCGCTCTCAAACCTAGTCCTTTGGCTTAGGTTGTCTGAGCATTTAGTGCAGAGATATCTAGTCAGCTTTAAAGGTTTAGGATCAGGCCAGCTTTAAATATTTAGGATCAAGTCAGCTTTAAGGTTTAGGATCCGTTTTGTCACATGGTGCTCAGATGATTCTGAATGACCAAGAGCTGGGGCAAGAAGTCCCACTAAGAACAGAGTGCACAATACAGACTGTCACCAGCATGCGAAATAATATGTGTTATGTCTAGCTAGCTTAGGTTAAGTTGTGTATAGATGGCCTTAGAGCAGGTGGAAATAATAACCCTGACTTTGCACCCCTCAAAGGCAGTGACCCACTAATCCATCATTAGTGGATGAGGTCACCTGACTGTATTAATAAAAAAAGGAAAATGGAACATTTCTCAAACCATTTTCAGCATCAGTGAAACTCAGGAGATCTGTCTGTCTGTGGTGGGCTGAACAACCTGTCAGTGACAGCTCCCAATCAAGCTTCCTGTTCTCTAAATGCAGGTCTCTAATCAAAGCAAAGAAGAAAAGAAGATTTGATACTTACTTTCTCAGGACTGCAATTTCATTCTCTATGCTGCTCTCCTTTCCCTTCAGTGCCTTCTTGGGAATGCACTTGACTGCAAATAGCTTCCCACTTGCTCTCTCTTCAGCCAGAACAACTTCAGAGAATGCACCCCTGCAGGAAGAAAAGAAAAACCCCAGTTTGAAGTGATGCCATTTCTGCAGGAAAAGTGTTAACTGAAAAGCAACCACCGCATCTAGTTGTGCTGCTGCTGCTAATGACAGCAATGGCACTTTTAGCATCTTTCATTGCCTTACGAGCACATGCAGACATTCAAATTCACGCAAATATTACAGAGCTACCAAAACCAACAATTTTAATCAAGAGCCATAGTGTAGCAGAGACACGAACAGAGGTGGAAAATCAGAAGGTCCTATTTGTGTCTCTGCTAATCTGAAGCAGGATTCCACCCATGACACTTATGCCCTTTCCGGGAGTTTTGCAGGACTTCTTTCACGAAATGCCACAAGTCCACGGCGTTTTCAGGACTAAATCCCCCAACCAGCGCCAAGAGCCTTCTCGGCTCCGCAGCCACCACAAGAGGTCAGGGCCTCCGCTGCCGTCCTCTGCGCGGGGCAGCCCGCAGCATCCGGAGCATCCGGAGCACCCGGAGCATCCGTTGGGTGCTCCGCGCCGCTGGCGCAGGCGGGGAAGCCGCTGCGGGATGTTTCTATGTACACCGGATAGCGCCGCAAAACAAACCGCCGTGGGCAAGCACGGAAGCCCAGGAACGGGATTAAATCGCAAGCCCAAACATCTGCCTTTGCAGCAGCCTCCCCACGGTTACCCCAGCGAGGAGAACACAAACAAGGGCTACAGGAACCTCACCAGAGAAGCCAGGCGCTAACTGCCAGGAGTGGCCAGGGCCTCTCCTTCGTTAGCTTATGCCGTAACAGTCTATTATTTCTTGCATGCTCATTTCTTCCCTAGAAACACATCCCAGCCTAACAAGCTTGTCCAACAAGCTCAAAGTCCCCCAGCCAAAGAGTCATAGTTTATTTATATGTAACATAAAAATATACAGGGCATTTTCCCCCCCCCCCCCACCCCTTTTTCTTCCACTAGTACATTATTTTGCTTTTCCACATAGTGAAAACTCAATTTTCACAGCTCAGGAGCAGGCTGAGCGAACACAGCCGGGCTCAAGCCAGCTCTTCCCCTGTTAATATTTGATCACAACCTCATTAAGCTACCGTGAACTCTCCCTGCCTTTCATTCCCCGTGACCGCCGGTTATCTAGATGCTCGGGGACAAACAGCAGCTCTTTCCTTGCATGGCCAGGCTCTTCCTTTTTAATTCCTGCCACGGGGATGACACAAGTGGGTGCCTCTGACCTCATGCTCGGTTCCTGACTTGTGAAACAACCGCATGAATCATTAAGCCAAAGGATAAATGAATCAGGCAAAGGAAGAGGGTGCTGCTGGGGAAAGAAATAGCCTCTGTTTACACAGGGCTGCTCTCCTAGTTAGAAGCAATAGGGAAACAAGGGCAGGAAGTTAGGAGGAGATTAAAAGAGACTGTCACAAATGTTTTTGGCAGTTCTTCTACATGCAAAAGTAACCCTTTGACCAAAGAGTAAGAAGTTAATCTGTGTTTTGTCTGGCTTGCAAAGAAAGGGCAGCGATCCAGGTTGCATTCAGACCACCTTAAGTAAAGGGACAGGCACTCCTCTGGGCTCTGCCCTTTGTGTATAACCCATGTGGCTGATCAGAGCACCACAGACTCCAGCCCAGGGCCCACCCAACTGGTCATGAAGTAAAAAATAATGAAACCGAGCAATCCAGTGTGCTTTTAAAGACCTAATCTTTGCTTTGCTATTACCACACAGTCCTAGTTACTCGATTCTCCAAATGGTGTTTTCATGCTGACCCTTATATTCGGGCTAGCCAGTCTGAAACTGCAATAAAATCCTTTCATTGGGAAGTCCTAAGACTGCTCAGGGCTTACAAGGAAGCCCAGGTGCTCTCAAACTCCTGGGACTGCTGGCAGCTCTATTTCACGAACCCTCAAGTCCCATCAGCCGCAGCTTTCCACACTGCACGTTACTCCAGCTGCGTCTCCAACAATTTTTTTGCCTGTAGTTAAGGCTGCGCAAAGCAGCATAATCACACTGGTCGTTTACAGATCACACAGCTCTCCAAATGTTTATGATACTATAAAAACACAGAGAGCTTCCATTCTGATCTGGATTTCATTGCCATTCTCAGACAGCAAAATAGATGAAATCCTTTCATGTCCTTCTGTGTAATAACCCCAGCTGTGGGAAATGCCTCTATTCCTGCTGACCTCACAGCATTCCTGGATTAGCATCTCCCTACACTTCACAGGGCAGCTATGGGGTTCAACGGTTGGGATCAGCCTTTGGCAATTTAACGTGCCTGAAATGCTCTGGAAATGGGGAGTCTTTGCAGAAGTGGCCAGCAATAGGACAAGAGGCAACACGAATTTGAGGAAAAGCTTCTTGACTGTGAGGATGCAGAGCACTGGAATGGGTAGCCCAGAGAGGCGGTGGAGTCTCCTTCCGTGGAGAACAATGAAAAAAGCAAGGAGGCAAAGGACAAAAGAAGGTAAGAGAAGGAGAGAGAGGTAGATGATGCAGACAGGGATCAAAAAGTTAAACACAGACTGAGAGAACAGTGCAGGATAAGAAGAGAGAAATGTTATTAAAGACCAACAGCTAAAAGACAAAAAAGACACTGCTGCTGCAGTGAGGAGACAGCCAGAAGTAACAGTTTCTAGACACACAAGTCATTATCCTTATTTCAAACACACACAGCTAAATTCACCTGCCCTTAGTGATCCAATCCTGCTAAAAAACCCTCTTGACTTCTTCACAAATAGATAAATAACCAAGAGAGAGAAAGGCAAGCCGGTTCGTTTCCTTGCTATAGGTAATATATCCCATAACAATTTCTCTACCTTCTCAACAAAGTTCCCCAGAATGACTGAACAGCCAGGTTTCCTGCAGGAGATTTCTCCCTCTAGTGAATTAATGTGCCATTTAAAATCAAGGTAATACTTTATCCTTAAGGTCTTCAGCACTTCCTAAAATTCTTAATTGAGAGTTAATAAACGCTAATTCAGTGTACTATGATGTGATATGAAATTGTTTGATCTTAGAAAATGTATTATACATCATTAAAATGACAGGACTTTTTGTCAAAAGGGCACAGTTTCTATTAAGCATCATCCTGTAATTTTATGATAAAAGAAAGAAAAAATGGTACGGGACATGTTTGACAACCAGAATGCAGCATCATACACCTGCAGCTGATAGGACTCTGGACTAACACCCCAATTCTGCTAGGGCAGGATGTCATGTAGTCGTTATAATGTATAATGATATCTTGCTCCCAAGACATGCCAGTTTTACCCCACATTCCAGCAGCTCCACAGCCATAACCCTAAGTCAGAACAATCCCCTTCTCCCCCAAAATACAGTCTAAGATGATTTTCACACTCATGGACCAAGATTTTTTAAAAACAAGAAGTGAATCCATTTAAAGGATATGATTTAAAAAGGATCTGTGTGGTTGGAATCTCCCATTCTGTTCAGCAGGGAAATAGCGAACAGCAACAAGCCGGGTGTCCAACCACCTCCTTCTCTTTGAAAAGGGGTTTTCAAACTTCTCCAGGAGCTTTGCTGGTCCTACCTGGGATCTACTGTTAGTGAATAAAAAAGCAACACAATTTTCAGAAATTAGAACAGTGATTGAAACTCCTAAGCATGAAACTTCTATAAAATTAAACCACCCAGGCAGATGCCAACATAGAACTGAGTTGTAACCATGTTATCTTTTGCCCTGGAACATCAGTTCTTTTCAAAATTCTAATTAAATTATGGTTACCTTTATAATCTAGATCCATTTATATATGAATTGTAGAATAGTATAAAAGAAAAAAAAATAGGTATTAAGTAACTTGTCTGATGACAATGAAATAATGGTAAACTCTAAAAGATGGTTATGAAGTTCTGATTCCTCACTCCTTTGCACACTCAAGGTCTAGGCACCATCCAACAAGAAATTCATCTTTTATAGTTCTAATTTGTTCAAATGATTTCTCATCTACTTATTTTCTTTAATCTGTATTTCCAGTTAGACTTTCAATTTTTTTTAATTGCATTCCTGTCCATTTAGACTGGATTTTCTATTAGAAAACAAAGCTACAAGTCAATGTTGTGCTGCAGATCAAAGTAAGATAAAGGATAAACAATATTTTTCTTAATCTGTTTGAACAGTAATTTAATACAAACACTTAATTTCTGAAATACAATGAACAACATACACAGTGACAGGGCAAATCTGTTCTCATATATCAAAAAAATTGTGTTGTCACAAAATGGAGACAAAATGAAGACAAAGAGTTGACGGGGGGTAAAACTTAATTCTTGACCTCCACGCTGAACAGTTTTCCACTGCATTAGCAGGTGCTCTGTCACACTAAATAACAGACAGAGTCAGGAAACAGATTTTCCATCTTCGGGCTGGGTGTAGCTAACACTCCTAATTATAAGATGNAGGCAGATGCCAACATAGAACTGAGTTGTAACCATGTTATCTTTTGCCCTGGAACATCAGTTCTTTTCAAAATTCTAATTAAACTATGGTTAACTTTATAATCTAGATCCATTTATATATGAATTGTAGAATAGTATAAAAGAAAAAAATAGGTATTAAGTAAGTAACTTGTCTGATGACAATGAAATAATGGTAAACTCTAAAAGATGGTTATGAAGTTCTGATTCCTCACTCCTTTGCACACTCAAGGTCTAGGCACCATCCAACAAGAAATTCATCTTTTATAGTTCTAATTTGTTCAAATGATTTCTCATCTACTTATTTTCTTTAATCTGTATTTCCAGTTAGACTTTCAATTTTTTTTAATTGCATTCCTGTCCATTTAGACTGGATTTTCTATTAGAAAACAAAGCTACAAGTCAATGTTGTGCTGCAGATCAAAGTAAGATAAAGGATAAACAATATTTTTCTTAATCTGTTTGAACAGTAATTTAATACAAACACTTAATTTCTGAAATACAATGAACAACATACACAGTGACAGGGCAAATCTGTTCTCATATATCAAAAAAATTGTGTTGTCAATGTGCTGTCACAAAATGAAGACAAAGAGTTGATGGGGGGTAAAACTTAATTCTTGACCTCCACGCTGAACAGTTTTCCACTGCATTAGCAGGTGCTCTGTCACACTAAATAACAGACAGAGTCAGGAAACAGATTTTCCATCTTCGGGCTGGGTGTAGCTAACACTCCTAATTATAAGAGGGGACATTCTGCATGTCCTTTCTCCCAGCCAAACCACAGGGAAAACTGAGCGAACACTGACTTTTTGGAAAGGATGCCACAGCCACTGAGAGGAACACCCTGACATGTAAAACTAACCAAATCCAACCTGGCACCAGCAGACACAAACTATGCTTCAAAATTTCCTGAAGAAACATAAAGTGATACAAGCAGAGGAAAAATCTTTTCTGACACTTCCACTATTTTCCCCCGAAACTTCAAGGACTCAACGGGACAGACTGTGAGATGAGCTCAGACTTTCTGCAACCAACTCATGCAAGTTGGTACTGCTCAACATTTTCTATCAAGCCATTTTTATACACAAGTACTTTTCTACTTTCTTTATTTCATTTTCTACTACCCTCTTTCTCTTAAATTCCAGACTCTTCCCAACATAAGTCTCAACCCAGATTAAAGGCTGGAAATAAAAGGTTTAGCTCCAAGGTCATGTCCAAGAAGGTCCTGAGGTCTCTGTGAAAATGAATTTATAATGAAAGATTGAGATTCAAAATTTTCAATAACTCAGCGATGCAAAGATATAAAGCCAAATGCAAAGTTACAAATCAATGGAAAGGTGTAAGACTGAAGCATGGAGGGTGATTTTACCCAAGTGCATGGGAGGAGACTTTCAGAACTGTGACATATGACACAGAAGTCAAATATTCCTACACCTTCCCAAGACCTAAATATAAATATATGGGAAAGGAAACAAATGATGCTGCCGTGCACCTGAGGGACACATGAGTACACAGGCAAGGGGCAAAGATCTCCTGCACTGCATGTTCCCACTGCACAGAGCTCTTCTCCGCACCAGCAGCACCTCTCTGCGCACCTTAAGCCACTGCTCTACACCAAAACCCACAGCATTGTATCATCTCATTGAAAAGGTACTTCAAGGTCTTGAGATTACAGATCTTCTTGCAATGCTCTCTTGCAGGTTCCTCTCCTACATCACATGCAACTCAACAGCATAGGGTTGGGTAGCACATCTGCAAGCTGCATGTGTAGCTTCTCTTGCCCCGTTGCTGTTCCCACCATTGAGATTTTGGGTGGAGAAAACACACCATGGAGATCACTGTGGGGACTCGTAGCTGCTGCCCTAGCAGAGACCTGTGNCAAAACCCATGGCATTGTATCTCATTGAAAAGGTACTTCAAGGTCTTGAGATTACAGATCTTGCAATGCTCTCTTGCAGGTTCCTCTCCTACATCACATGCAACTCAACAGCATAGGGTTGGGTAGCACATCTGCAAGCTGCATGTGTAGCTTCTCTTGCCCCGTTGCTGTTCCCACCATTGAGATTTTGGGTGGAGAAAACACACCATGGAGATCACTGCGGGGACTCGTAGCTGCTGCCCTAGCAGAGACCTGTGATATTGGTAACACATTCCAGGTCAATCTTCTTCCTTCTCCTCTTCAATCCAGGCTTCTTTTCTCCCACCATTAAAGGGCACTTGTTGGTTACAGAGAACTCACTGCAGCAGAAGGAGAAGCACAAAACTTTCGTCTCACACAGTCACCAAAAGTGTTTGGAGTTGTTTGGATTTCATATCCATTTTTGTTGTGTTATTATCCACAATTATGACAACAGTTAGTGTTTTGACAGTTTTTGTCACCAGAGTCAGCTGGAAGGATTTTAATGTCAGTTTGGGGATTATGATTTCTTCTTGTTTTAGCTCCTCAGTACTTCATGCTCTCAGGCAAAATATTAAACGAGAACTAAGACTGAAAAGCCAAGTTGGCTGCTTGGAAGACAGAGACCTCGACGAAGCCAGCAAACACCAATTTAAGGTTTCACAGAAGGAAAGAAAAAGTGTGGAATTATGATAATACACTCAAGGCTTCCTTCATGCCCTTACCTCCACCCCGAACCACTTCCCACAGAGCACAATCACCTCATCTGTGGTCAACAGTCATTTTCACACAAGGGAAAATTGTTCGAAACGGTGTTAAGAGACTGTTTTTCCACCAGCCATCACGCTGAGCAGCAGGCCCAGCACTGCTGCTCACGGATAAGGAAACCCTCAGCTGGATCCTCCAATCCTTGTGTAACCTGGTTAGGCAGAAATTAAATTAAAGACTTGACAGTTCAGATACATCCCTCACAGCCTGACGCTCAGCAAACTGCTACCACAGCAAGCAGAGACTCTTCCTAATGTGGGGAAATCGCCAAAATGATGAAGTAGAATCCAAGTTGTTAATTGGTGGGGATTGAGGGGAAAGAGAGAAGGAATTGCAGCGCGTAGATCTCAACAAAAGCTCTTGGGGAGGCTCCTGGATGACCAGGGAGAGGGGAGTAATGATGGGAGGTGGCTCAGGAGGGGAGGACGTGTTGCCGGAGCAGAGGATGGGCTGTGGTAGGGCATGAACCCAACGGTGTGGACGAGCCACCCCCCAGCACACGGCCACACAAGCCCTGCCATGAGGTGAAAGCCTTGGAGCCAACGGGCCTACGGGTTCCAGGGAGTTAGGATCAGAGGTAAATCCGCCACAGGAAGCACCCCGAGATCAAGCCGAAAAGAAGTTTCTCCAGAATCTCTTCCCTCTCTTAAATCAGCTAATTTGTTTCAGCTGCCTGTTGTATGCTAATTTAATAGGATGCTATGCAGGCTGCTCTGACACAGTGATGCACGGATGCTAAAAAAAGGAAGCTGGCCCGGCACACATCCCAGGCGTGTTTGTTATTACAGCCCTCTTCTTTCCTGAACTGTTTGCTCCTTTCTGATTAATCATGACCCCTACTAGAAAGGCAAGCCTTGTCTTTAAGGAACTATTCCATCTACATTACATCCTCTGCAGCACTCACAGGAAAGACATCCAGAATAAAAGTAAAATGTACAGCTTTCTGTATTGAGCTCTTCCTCCCATTACACTCCTCACAAATGAGCTGTTAAGCAGTTTATTTCCTC
This sequence comes from Crypturellus undulatus, assembly GCA_013389825.1. NCBI lineage: Eukaryota > Metazoa > Chordata > Aves > Tinamiformes > Tinamidae > Crypturellus > Crypturellus undulatus. The sequence goes on from VWPW01027431.1 coordinate 35,634, forward strand.
CACTGACGATCACTTTCTTTCCAAAGTGAATATCTAAGCACTTTTTTTCCCCACTTTCATCTTATAAGACAAAAGGAGCTCGCTGTCTCCTACAGCTTATCCCACGGCAGTATATTCTCACAGGGAAATAACCTTTCTTTCTCTAATAATGACCTCAAACCTTTCTTGAGGCACAAGCCATCTCCATAAGTTGTTCAAAGCCTTTCCCGGTGACAGCACTGATATATGCAGTGCATATTACAATGCCTCTGATTTCTGGAGATCTTACCTGGCCATGTAAAGCAGATTACATCCCCTTGAAAAAGCACATTTCTGCCTCTTCCTCCACACGGAAACTTAAGAAATGATCTGGCACGTCACGGCACTCTCCAAAGGAGCCAGATCAGTTCAGGAACAAACAGATGACACTGCATCTTTTAAAGCAAAGGAAGTACAGCGCAGACACTACAATTTTGCTTGCAATAATTCCTACATCCCTTCTAACTCAAAGGTCCTCAGGCAGTTGCTAGTTCTATCTATCTTAACTAAAGACCATGTACTTTGCAGTTGGGTCTAGACCAGGAAACTCCTCTTTACCCAGGAGTTTGCTCAAGGTGTCTAGACCTTCACTAAGCCGAGCTGCCGCCTGCACAGCACTTCGTGCCTTCAGGTGGCAGCTCCCTCTTGCCACAACAGCCTAAATATCAGCTCTGATCTGCAGAAATCACAAGCAAACAATTGCATTACGCAGCCTATGATTTTCAAGTGCTGATCTTGCCTTTCAGACCCAGCCTCCCCAGTGGATTATGTTGCCTATTCTATAGATGAGGGACCTGAGGATCAGACCCCATCTAGCCAAATTCCTTTTATATATTTTAACTGCTTAAAACTCAAGAATTTAGCATAATCTAGAAGTGCATGCTCCTTTTGTACTCAGCAGAGAAGTATCTCCAACAGGTGATTACATCCCACCCTAAAATATATTAAAGGAAGCACATGATGATCCTTTATATATCCTTAAGCTTCTTCACTAAGGAATCACCAGCTCCATTTGCACCCTGGTGCTGGTAGAGCGATCATCCGAGGCCCCTGGACAGTAGCTATGAAGAGATGCCCGTCAGGCAGCCACAATTAGGGGAGAATCCTCAGGATCTGTCTCTCCTCAAGTGAAAGCAGAGCTTGACCTCCCGGAATGAAACTCCTCTGACCGCATCTGCACTGACGGTGTTGGCCCTGAGCTATTTACCCTAGGCTCACTTTGTAGATAACACAGAGCAAGTTAAAACAGCAGCGTGGTCAGTTTGTCCTTGAGTACCTGCCTTGAAAGCCAGGGCAGGTGAACCTCCTCTCCAGCTTATCTGATGCTGGCCCAGGCCATGAGAAGCGCAAGTGTTGCAGGCCCACGATTACAGCAGGCTTCCAGCCCGTTTCAAGGACAAATTTAGATTAGTTAATCAGATCATGAAACCGAGGCACAGCTCCTACAAGCTGCCTCTTTCAGATTCATCCTTTAGACCCAACCTACGGCCCCCAGCCAGACGCTCCCCATGCACGTGATGAGCAGCCGCTGCAAGGGGAGCCAGGGAGTTCAAGGCTGTCACAAGCACAGCTGAACAATTCCCATTTGCAACCGCCCTTCTGCGCCGCTATGAAACTTTAATTGCCTTGATCTCCTCTCTGCACCCTTGCATCCAGCCTTGCGTATCTTTTTTACATATTTGGACTAAAAAATGATGTGTATCTTGTATCCTCGCCCACTCTAAATCGCAGCTTGGAGCTTAAGAAAAAAGAGAGAAGGGAAGGAGAGAGAACGAAAGAATTTGATATTACAGAACACAAATTGCTTTGTAGCTTCGAATTGAGTTCTGGTAGGAGAAGCCACTGCAAGCCCTCCAGAGCTCCACCTGCATCTTTGCTTTCAACAGGCACCTCTATAAAACACGCAGAAGTGTTTGCTCTCCTACCCCCGGCCGCTTGACTCATGTATCCACGTGTGGTTTCATGTCTGAATGGAGGTGCATGAAGAAACCTTAGCAAACAGGTTTGCCTGGTAACTGGCGGGCTTGAAAATAAACATCTTGGCAAGGATTCTTTCAGGGTAATTGTACACAGAGGCAAGCAAGCACTTCTGAAACAGGCACTTTTGCTAAAAAACAGTGCCNCGGCAAGCAAGCACTTCTGAAACTCACAGGCACTTTTGCTAAAAAACAGTGCCGCACTCTCCATGCATGCAAGGCTCAGATCGGTTCTTCGTTGAACCTTAATGAAGAAAAGTTTTCAGCTTCAGTTGCTGTAAAATTTCTCCCTGGCTCCATGTTTAAGTTGCTGTGTTGAAACTACCCAGGTTAGTCATAAAGGAGATGCAGCAGCAGTTCAAATTCCTCCTATAAAGCTGCTGTCCGGAGCTATTCTAAAGGAACGTTTTTGGTCCCAAGGAGTTATAGAAGGGCTGGCCAAAAGGATATTTCTCAGGAGATCTTAGGAATCAGAAGCTGTACCAGCTTCCAGTAAACCATGCACTGGTCCAGGTGAGTTCAGGACTTGGACCGCCTGTGGGACCCAGCTATGGAGCTCCTCCAGGTTTGTCCTATGCTTTCAGCAGAAGGGGAGGCCAGTGACGCTTGCAGCAATTTGCTGCAGAAATCAGAGATCAGAATCACAGGTCTGTGCCAACACTGCTGGTAAGGGGACAAGGACTGAAGACCTCTGGATCTGCCTGGGCAAGCTGCAAGCTGCTGCTCCACAAGCTACACTTGGCTTGCATGAATTTGAATAGACTCGACTGTCCACGGCTTCAGCACACAGGACAAATGCACGTAGGGCTTCTTGCCATCACCTCCCCTTCCTCACAGAGCAAGAGGAATCACCTCAGTGCATCAAGGAGCTCACGGATACACCACCAGGAGTGACCCTCCTCGCTGGAGCACTTCAGCAACTCCAACTCCCTTCTTTGTCTGATATATCTTAACCAGAGGACATTACAGTTTCATAATACAACGGCGAGTTTCCTAGGAGATAACTCCCATGCACCCAACCTATTTTTAAAAATGAAATGCTCGAGGAGCTCATGCCCATCTCGGGCTGACAAGCTACACACGCGTTGGCAGTTGCCACCACCGTGTTTCTCAGCAGTCGCGCGCGTCCAGACTGCGTGGCACAGACCCACGGTGTGCTCGAGAGGTAACACGCACTCCGAGCGCCACGGGGGAGCAGAGGGGAATACGGCTCTGGAAACCTGCACTGATAATTTCCATGTTTCCTCAGGGGTGGTCCTGTAATTTTATGTAAAAATAGAAAGGATGCGGTATGTTATTCTTGCAGGGTGACACGCAGCCCAGGAGACCTCCATCCCCCAGGAGGGTCATATGAAAGCCCTGGCAGAGTGATGAAGAGCAGGCTGGATTGCAGGAATCGCTCCCCCAACACAACATTGTGGATTAATCTTGACCCCAAGGGCACGAGTTGATCCCTGGGGATATTTTAGGAATGGATCAAAATAGGACAGTCCCCACCACGATCAGACTGAGAGATTCGCTATGAAGTAATAAGTTTTGAGTCCTTTAAAACACGGCAGGTCAAAGGAGGGGTGTCAAACTGCCGGGTTGGCATGTAAAGCATGATACCTCCCTGGGGAGAACAGCTTCACTTTTTTGCTATGGGTAAGAAAAAGAGCCTAACTTGTTTACAAACTTTATTTTTTCCTTGAAACAAAGCCCTTTTCCCATTAAAATATTTCTGTTTGTAAGCAAATGGGAACTCATTCCAAGCAAAAGGGAAGCCGAGGATCCTGAAATACAATTTCCAGTGGCTTGGTCATAGAAAATACCCTTTTTACCTCATTAAAAGAAGACATGAAAAAGATAAAAACTGCACAACAGGGTAAAGCTACATGTCCGCTCTATCCAGCATCCCTTCTTTAGTAATAACCAATAACACATACTTTGAGAAAAAGTGTAAGAAACAGAGCTCCTACAGAATGAGACTTCCCCTGCTTTGCCTTCACAGCTTGTTTGCCTTCATAGCAGTTGCATCGACCCACCAAGGACCAGCTCCCGAGTCTCTATTAATTCGTAGAATTAATTTTTTTTCAACACAATAGAATTTGAAGTTTCACAACTTTCTGCAGACGTGAGCTCCACCGTTTAAGAAGAAATTGCAAGAGAAAGCAGTTCTCTCTATTCATTTTATATTTGCTGCCTGGTAATTTCTTTCTACAACTCATTATTAAAACACATTTTAAGATGTTAAATAACCAACTGCTTTCCCACACTTGGTGTTTTTTATCCCAAATATATTAATCAGTTTTAAACCAGACCTAGAGAGTAGTGGTTTTGCTTAGCTAGAATCTCTCAGTGAAAGGGATCCTGCAGGAGTGGATTCACCTCCCGTCTCCAAAGCAAGAAATTGAGGACCTCAGACAAAATCAAAACTCTTGGGAAAGGATGTGCAACATCCTGCACTACACAGGATCCCCAAAGACATGTTTAATTTTGGAAGGAAATCTATAAAATGAGGATATATATTAAAAAGAGGCGAGAAGGAGGTATGTGAGGTCCAAAGTGAGAAGGTTCTCTCTCAACAACCAGGGGAGTTAAAACCCTGCAGAAGGCATAAAGACTGTTTAAAATCATCAATGCTTGGAGCTCAGAACAAAGATATCCCCATTTAGAAACAGCCAGAGAAACACAGAAGTCTTCAGACTAAGCAGCGGGACAAGAGGAGCTGTGAAAAGACAACAGAAGTTTGTTCAATTGAGGTAACAAGAATGGATTTAAGGACTATTGACTAAAACATAAAAACATTGAAAGTTGGGAAAAAGCATTTGAAGCACAAGTTGTATCAGGTCTGGAAAAAAAAAAAAAAAGGACTGGAAAAATCCTGGGACTGAAATCCATCACAGACTATCAAGGGTACCATTTGTGTCTCAGAAGATGCCTGCGCACACCTCACTGAACGCAAGGAGATTACTCACAGTATATGGTAATTACATCATTGCTATAGACTGACCTATACTTCCCCTATACTTCCCTCCCCGAGAGCATTGGGGGCTGTTGGAGACGGGATGCTGGCTGAGACGGATCTCTGGTCCGACCCAGGACAGCTGCTCCAAGAGTCTATTAATGTGACGGAGCCAGCAGCAGCTTATGCTATAAATGGTCATGAAAAGTCCTGGAGAACCAAGCCTATCACGGGGACTTACGGCTTCATCCTTATGGTTAATGCATGGTGGAAAGCAGGGAAAAGTGCTTGGAAAATACTGTCTAAACTCGATGAGACAGTTTTCACCCAAGCAGCACAGTCAGGATGTCTACGTGGGAACGTAGTCTCTGATTTCAGAGGAATTAACCATAATAAAACACCAATACCCAGGCAGTTTGAAAGATGCATCACATACTCAGGGGAGGAAACAAATTTGTGATCTCGTGGACTGATCTCCATGAAATAAATATAACCATGGTCTTCCTTTAATCCGTTGTCTTCCTTCAATCTGTCTTAACTCCAACCTGAGGAGTGTCAGTGCAGATAATAGCGGCCTCTTCCTTGCGGGATTAGAAGGTGGGTACCACTAATTAAGCTAAAGCTCAAATCCCAGAACTTTGTTATAACATTTTGCATTTCCCTTTCCCTCCTCCACTATTCAAGTAGTGGCATCTTCACTATATATCAGGCCGCTACAATGTGGGATCTTTCCTCAGAAAGGCCTTCATTCCTTCGAGTTTTCTCTGAAACAATGTCAGGATGTTGGCATCTTTCTCGGGCTATAATGAAAAAGTAGAGAAACTTCTTTTGTCGAGCTCACCAGCTCCGGACGAAGGCACATCGCGCCTTCTCAGTACAAGATGTACTAGTTCTGCAGGGAGACCTGAAAAAGAGAGTTTTTTTCTGTTTTCTGGAGAAGGGACCTGCATCCCTTCAGCTAGAATAGCACAGAACATCACACTGCTTATGTAGTTATCCCTACCGCATCCTTATGGGACTAGCAGTGCTGTCACGCTATGAAGTAAGTGAGAAGCAGGGCGGAGAGCGGATAAAGCAGAGGTGAACCCAGCCCTAGACCACAACTTGCTCCGAAGAGCATCTCTGTGCACTGCCAGATTGTGGTGCAGACCCACACAGAGCCTGGTCTCCAGGGCAGCTGGCGAGGAAGGCTAAACATTGCCATCATTATCCCTTCTTAGAGGTTCGCTTGCTTTTATTAAATTGTTTTTAATAATCAAGAATAAAATAGGAAAATAAATAAAAAGCATTTTTTTTCTTTCTAAATTGCATGCTGCTAAAACTGCAGTAAACCAGCAACATCATGTCAGCCCGCTGAGTGCTACGGTTCAAAGCAGACTTGTTTACTGGCGCCCTGTGTTTGACGGTGGATTCAATTTCCTAATGTTAGTAGTCTAAATACATATTGGTTGAGCTGCTATCAAACATTTCTTAAAAAAAAGAAATCTTCTCACTTTGTTGACAGAAGCTTCAGAGGAGCATTTTCTTATACAGGAACATTAGCAGGTGTTCACATTTAACTTGTTTTTATGGTTTTTTTTAAGCATATAGTGGCTGAGAATTACTGTTTATTCATTTCTGTGTAATAGGAGAAGCAGCATTTCATCCGCCTCATCCATATTTAATAACTCTACGCACAACAACCACGAAAAGTCTATTTTTTTCTCACTAGGGAAAATATCATTATTGTTACTAGTAAGACTACATCTATATTTTGATGTTATTCACCCTCAGTTTTCTATATTATTTCTAGATTATGGCTGGGGCAGGTCCTTTCCTGGTACTCAGCGGCGTTCCTGGCTAAAGGAGCTACAGGATTTACGGCGTGCTGAGTCACATCTGCAAGGACAAGGCAATCCAGAGCTGCTCCGCACGACCAGCCACAGGGAGCTCGGCAGCGCTCAGGAGGGATGGGGACCTTCGAGCCTCATCACTCAGGCCAAGCTCATGCTGGCCACTGTCAATCCCAATCCCAAAACGGGACCTGATGCCAAGGAAAGGGAGGCATCGCTCCACGTATCACCAAGGAAACCTGAACAGCTTAAGGTAATAAAGGATACAGGGTGTTGTTTGATCTAGCTAAGCAGAAAACGTGGGATATATAATTGTACAAATGGGGTTTTCCTTTCCCTGCTGTAAGGGAGGACTTCAGTGGCTCTTCCTCCTCACCTGAACCTGGGAAGCCTCCAACGCACCTAAGGAATGTGCAACTCCAACTCCAACCTGAGGAGCATCCAAGACATTGTGAGTCGCTTTGGGTATTTTTTCCTGGGAGAAAAAAAATTAAAAAAATGTTGGCCGGTTACATGCTATTAAAATATTAACCATAAAACTGTCAGGCTTCCTCCTCCATGACATCATCGGTTCAGATCCAGCCAGGATCATGGGTCCTTGGCACAGTGCTCGGGCCAACGGGAGGGATTCGAGCCCGTCACACGCTCGTGCTGCAGAAAACAGGAGCCCCATGTGGTTCCGGTGCTGGCAACGTCCACAGCAAGGCCAGGGAAACGCTCATCCCGACCGGCTCCGTGTGCCAGGAGCTTTGCTTTTCCCAGCACCGGGCCACAGAGAGACCCAGAGCAGCCACCAGCAGGAAGCTTCTTGCCTGCGGAGTTGTCTGTTTGCTGAGAGGAAAGCAAATTTACCCCCTTCCCCAAATTTCCCCCAAAAACATATTTTTTCACAAGCCTCACAAGCCTCAAGAAATGAAACAATTCCATGTTAAAAACATTCCAGGGCTAAAGCTCATGATGCAGAGATGCTGTGATGCAGAGAACATATATAAATAAAGATCATTTTGCTTCCTATTACTTGTAAATTGGAGGTGGCACAAGACCGGGGAGGGGAGGCACATTATCTATCCCCTTCCCCATGCCCGTGTAGTTCTCATTAGGGCCAGTTAATCACCCTGAAGGAAGGCTACGAGCCAGCCTGAGCGATGAGAGCCCAAGGAAACACAACTCCTGCGAGTTTACACAGCGTGTGGCTCCCCCGCCGAGCTCTCCAGGCCCGGATCTGACCGAGTTCGGCCCAAACGCTCGTCCCGTTGCGCCGGTATCGGGACGCAGGTCCAACCAGGGATGTGGTGAGGTTGTCCTGCACAGACCCACAAGTCCTTCCCCACCAGCCACGGCCCGGCCAGCAGGTCCCAGCGTGCAGGAGGGGCAGGATCAGTTGCTCATCCGCAGTTTTCACTGGTGCTTAGCACAGGTCCTGCGTTTTTCTCCATTAAGAATCCATACGTTGCTCCAGGCGGAGCCCGAAAGAAAAATCTCGGCTGGTTTCAAAGCAGGTTCCTCGGAGCCTCTTCCATCCCACCTCCCCGCAGCAACCTGGCACATGCAGCGGCCCCGTGTTTGCTGCCCCCGGCGCGCTGCACATTAGTGTTATTTATGTCACCCCGTCTCCAGTCCCCGCGGTGCCGTCCCCACCCGGCCCGCTCCGTGCAATTACATTTCTAATTGTGACGCCGCGGCGCGCTCCCGGGGACGCTGCGCTGCTGCTTCATTTATAAATGTCAATTTAGCAGCACAATGCAATGAAAAATTACCCACATCAGACCCAGGACAGTGCCTGCTTATTAATGGGTAAGGAGGCAACAATAATAATTAAATGCTTAAGAAAGGGAAAGGATGAGGGAATGCAGGCAAGCCTTTAGTCCAGCCATTCCAAGTCTTACACGCGCTTGAATTTGATCCATTTAAATGTTAGTGGACTGGCAGGTGACTGGCAGGTTTAATATCAACATGACACTGCACAGTCCCAGCCTATTTGGGATATTATTTAATATTTAAATCTCAATTAACCAGCAGAACTGACTTGACATTTAAAAATCTAAGCAAAATGCTTCGAATGTAGCGCTACTCTAAAAGGCATCTGTAAATGCACCCTTATATTCCATGGGCCTACTCTTTTTTTTTTTTTCATCCTGAACAATATCTCCAAGCAAAATTTAGGATTTGTTGATTTTTATTCCCATTCTCTTTGCATAGTCAGTCTGGTTAAGCAAGAGTGAGTTGAATTTGGTCCTGCTTGTGTTCCAACTGCAAAATTATCACCTACACAAGCAATTGAATAGCTACCAGAGCTCTGAGCAAGAAAAATCAGGTATTTGCTATCTAGAAGTAAAAACCAGCCCACAGAGAGCTCCAAGTGGACATTCTGGTACAGCCCCACATTATAATTTTCTTCTGCCCGTTTCTCAATAGCATCGTGCTGAACGTGCTGGTAGGTTCCGCTCTGTCCTGCCCAGTGCAAGGCTCTTGACTCCACACCATGGACCTGGCACCCAAAATTCCTCAGAAATACGTGAACCAGCCCCACGAGCCGTCACTAGCTATAAAAATCTGAACCTGCATTTCTCTGATTTTACAGGACAAGCACAAACAATCAAGCAAAACATGAGAAACGAAGCAAGCTGAGCTAAGCTATCCTGGGCAGACCAAAGGTCAGTGCAACCAAATATGCCCTGACTAGGAGTGAATGCTTGTGTCAAAAGCCTAAGAGAGAAAATATGGAGAGATCCTTCACCTGATTAACTCTCCCAGCCTTCTCTAATCGGTGGTTCAAGGTTTTTTCCTTAGCAAGGGGCCGCACTGGACCATCACACACCCCCGATGGAGCTCTCCATCTCACGGCCTCATCCATGGGCAACAACAACTGTCTCCAGCTGGTGCCATCTCACAGCCCAGCACTGCGCAGGGGCTCCTCTGAGTGCCCCAGCTGGTGCCCGCCGCGTGCCATTGATGCTAATGGCTTATTCTGCTTTGTGCCAGCTGGTGATCTCCCTCCCCTCTCTCTCCCTCCTCATTTTCACAAATATTCTCATCCTTAACACATAGGACTTCTGCAGAGAAGTGGATCGTGTCCAGCATCCAATAGGGATGTGTAAGAGAATGGCAGTAGGGCTGGATGATGGGCTACCTTGACCCTGGGAAAGGGTTTTCCTAAGACTCATTTCCAAAGACTCTAAGTAGATACAGGTTTATACCTTCTAAATGAAACTTTCCAGCCCTTGACAGTCCTTCTGATGTATTAATGCCTGCCCAAGGGTTGCTCATGGTATGCACTGGCTTGGTTTTTGCCCTCAAATACGTCTAAGGGAATGTGCTGGCCCCTAAGATCTCCCTCCCATCCCTAATTGAACTCATTTGGCGGCGTTACTCTGAAGTTCTGGTTCCATCACTTTATCAGTTCAGACATCTTCAGCTCCCGTGCGTCCCATCCACACTGCCACGTCCCAGAATTAGCATCGGTCGAGACTCCCTCCAAGGGCGATGCTGACGGCATCCCTAACGAGCAGGCAGGTTTCAGCGCCGCCGTCATCCGCGCAGCCAACAACTGTCGGGGCTGAATTTATTGCTTCAAGTTCTTGCCCCTTTTCCTCGTGTGCAAGTGATGTTACGTGCTCCCTGGCCTCCATCGTGAGATGAGCCACCCCTTTGCTCACCTCAGCACCCTGGGAGAGCCCCAATTACAGATAACCCTAAAATGCAAGAGTTGAAGGAAGGTGTGAGCTTATCCAGTGCCCGCAGGGAGAAAAACGCGGAAATTTGTGCTTTAGCATCAGAGCTCACCCTGCCACATTTCATACCAGCGGCCAAGGTCACGTTCCCCTTCCCCGATTTTCTGAGAAGGAAGCAAAAAGGATAGTTTTAGAACAGAAACCCAAGCAAAACAAGGGTCAGATGAAGTTTGGTGCCTACATTTCCCACAGGAAAAAATTCCAAAGGAAAAGCAAAAGTAAATCCAAAAGGCATATATAATGATTTTATCTTGGGTAAAAATGTTTTATGACTACTTTCAAGACATAATTTCCTCATGCAAAATGAGAAGGAGAGATAACACGTATCTCTGCTTCATAAGTCTGTCATTACAAACTTTTTTACCGAGTTTTTTATTATTATTATTTCCTGGCTCCTTTCCCTGCTCCTTTTTCTCCCCATTATTCTACGTACTGAGACTGCAGTGCCGCTCGCTCAGCGCAGGGCTCTCAGCTGCAAAGTTGACTCACTAAAGGTTTTTTCTGTTCACCGGTCTCGCTGAATTATTTAAAAGGACACTCTCTCGTTGGAAAATAGCTTCAAAAATAATTTTGCTTTCCTAATTTCCAATCTTAAGCTGTATAGTTAAAAAATGAAGGAATTCAGAGAGACTCGTTTTCTATTCACGAATAATTGGTTTTCTTTTGAACATTTTAATGCAGACAACCTCAGTTCATCATCAGTTTCTAGACACCTTCGCTCTGCTTTCCATGTACTTGCAGTAGCGATAGTGCCAAGTCGCCTAAGTTTATCCTCAGTCTTTGAATATTTGTGGGCTTTTTTTTGTAAAGTCTGGGCTTGTAAAAACATGAGTAATGCTGTGGTTCGGTTTTCTTTTTATTTTCATTTGGTATCTGCTGGTCTTCATGGCTCCTGGGAACAGTTTGACCATAAGGCTCAAGTGGACCCTACAGGCTCAAAAGACGGAACCCAATTGCAATATTTTTTTACATAATCTCACTGTTTCTTGCGATTCTTGGAGGACTGACCAATGTTTTTCTTAACTCTGAGACTTGATTTCTCATCAGGGTTGCAGTTAGCATCTGATTTTCATTTACGCTACAGCTCCTTGCAAGCCAAACATCAGGGCAAAACACGGTGCAAACCCCTATATATTTCATTAGCCCTCCACAAGGTGGGCGAAGTTCAGCCAGGGAGAAGGCGGTGCTGAGCCTTAGAACAGGCAGAGATTTCTTAAAACTAACTTAAATCGCTCAAGATATTTATTCAAAACTCCCTGTGTAGGCATTAGCTTGGTAAGAAAGCCTAGAGTTAAAATATGATACCTGAGCTGAATTAAAACAAGCGCCAGAAATAATGCACAATGATTTTTGTGTTGGAATCGCTGTTGAAACCTTGTTATAAAATTCAGCAGTGTATCATCTCGCCAACAAAGAATTTTCTTGCAAGACACTGGGAATAAAAAATATATATACTTCAATCAGCCTACCTCCAGGGCATCTTTACACAAAGGTTTTTATTTCCCTTTCAACTTGACATATTGTTTTCAATACTAAACTGAAAGGTAATGGTATTAAATATACACTGCAGCGCAGACACTTCCAGAACAGCTCCAAGGTGTGTCCCAGGCAAAGCCATGGAGACATCCCACAACTGCTCGTGCCAAACCTGGCTCGGTTTCTGTGGCCAGGGCTAAAACCGCGGGCACGTGGGCCAGTGATTCATTCTTCATTCCTCCTTCATTCAACTCAAGGCTCGTGCAAAACTGAGGGGCTCAAGAACATTCAAAATGGAAAAAAAATCCTCCCGGCAGGTCCAGTCTCTCATGGCTTGAGAAACCCCGGGCCAGACCGTCTTCTTAAGTCCCTGTGTCAGCTGGGAGTATCTATGGCCCACGTTTCGTGGGATGTTCAGAAGAGGGAGAAGCCTTTCAAGATCTTGCTCTACCTATGAATAATATGGGCCCTAGAGGAAAGAAGAACTTGTTTTCTTGAAAATCTGAATTTCAAATTCAACTGAAGAGCGAGAGGGCTGGTAGCTTCTTGTCCCTCTAAAATGGCCCTTTTAGCTTCTTCCAGAAGACTCCCAGAATATGGATCTACCCTCCTGGGCTACATAGACTAGACCAAAATGGACTAAATCATCTTCTCCATAAAACTGATGGAGAAAATATTGACTGCACTGAAGTCAAGGCCCAAACAGCTATTGATTTTGAAGGACCAGCTCACGTGCCTTGCACTTAATTCACATTAATATGTAGCTAGCCCATTTGTAACTTATTAATGGTCACAATTACATGTTCCTAATCCAAACTTCAGCATAGCACAACAGCTATACTGGTGTTTTTTCCCACAAAAAAATTGCTCTCTCATGAGTGAGTTTCTATCCCTCCTTGCTCTATCGTTCTGCACATCTCTCCATCCCTCATTATGCCTCGTTCCCTCCTTTCAATTGCAGGTGCTCTATGACAAGGGACTTTCTGTTTGATTTGTCTGTAGAGCAGAACGGGCACCAAGTTACTCCTCAAATGACAGGACAGGGGAGAACAAGTAACCGCTGGGTCTGGTTGGGTTGGGTAAGCGTCCAATATAAAATGATTCTTTGGAGAATGACTGGCTACTGACTGGATAAATCCTGTCATTGCTCGAGTTAATAAAACAGATCTCTTGACAGGTGCTAGGTAATTTTAGCAAAGTTACAAAGGCGGCACTATCGTCACTGTTATTAAAAGATTTGATTAGTTATGAGAGCAGGCTTAGAGGCCTAAAACAAAGCTGCTAACTGAAGCTGGTGGGATAATGGATGTTAACAACTAGAAATAAAAAATAAGCCTGTCAATTCCAAGAAAACTCTTTGAAAAGAAGAGGGCCCAAGGGCTAGAAGCTACGATAATATATCTGACTTTTGGCATGCTTTCTCGCCCATATAGTTCAGTCACCCTTTCAGGGTAGAGAAGCTCCCTGGGTGGGATGAAGCAGGGCTGCCTCCCTCTCATCGCCGGGGCTGCAGGAGCTGCCACTTGTCTGCAGCCGTGGAGTAAATCTGCTTTAATGCACTGATTTCGCAGCAGGCAATGAGCAAAGAGCAACACGGCCCCGTGCAGGATGGTAACAGAGCCACGGCTTTCATGTGGCTTTCAGCATTACGGCAGCAGAAGTTACGGAGGGACAAAATAATACATGAAGCAATAACTATAAAGCAGCAAATATGAAACTGGCCCTGCCTGAACCGCTGGCAGCCCAGCAGACTTCTGCCAGGAAATATGCTGGCTCCCTTCACTTTATTTAGGTGGAAACTTTATTTCTTTCTTTTTGGGTATTTGGATTTCATCCCTTAGAGAAACATCTTGAAGCACAGAGGCCAAGATTCACTTCTCCCATCAGCACTTCTCATGTCCCTATTGTGGACATGCCACCAAGGCCACCCCGGTGCTAAACTGGAACCAGGTCCCAGACACGCTGTGGTCATTTGGCTAATGAGAATTATCCTTGTTTAGCTCTAACACTTTCTTCTCCCCACAGATCGAAGTTCTCAGCCCCATGACCCTCCTCAAGGGCCTCCTGCTCAGGAAAGTAAGCCCTAAAATGCCAAATAAGACACTGCAATGCCTCATCCAGCATCATCAGCATCATTTTGGACATCCTAACCAGGNGATGCCAAATAAGACACTGCAGTGCCTCATCCAGCATCATTTTGGACATCCTAACCAGGCTACCAGCTATTTCCAGCATGCTCGACCTGTCAGCCATATAACCATACAGCTCAGAGCAGAATTTGGCCCCAATTAATCTAATAAATCATTTCCAGGCTAAATAAGTTTCATTAAACCTCCAGCAAGGAGCATTCTACTAAAGGCAAATGCGTGTCAACATGCTTGCTTATCCTTAATTATTTCCTTCTTTTTGTAAAGATGCATTACTCTAAAATACAGAAGGATAAACATGCTGATGTAAAACTAATTTGTACTGACTGATATAATTAGCTACATCTCTATAAATGTGAAAAGATTAGGGGAATCACATCAGTTTGTTCAGTCGGCAAATGGAAACCACTTTTTCCTTCTACATCTTTGAGAAATTGCAGCAGCCAGCCTGGCTTCCCAAACCCATTTACCCTGATTCAAACAGACGGATTAAATAATTAACCAGAATTAGAAACAACATCAAATCTGAGCAGAATAAGGAACCACAGGTGTTCTTCAGAGGCCAAGTCTGCTCAGATTTCAGGATACTCACGATACCCAGAAGCCATATCCACACAGGAGAGTGAATTCAGCACATAGCAGATGAGAAAGCAAGAGAGCAACTGAGAAAGAGAGTGGGTTGTTTTCTCCAGAAAGAAATGAAGGGCCGTCCCTTGCATGAAAGACACCCTAAGGTCCAGGATTCACCTGTATTCAAGCTGTCAGCAAGGAAGAAACGTCTGGGAGAACCACCTAGGTGAAGTGACAGGCTGGAAACCAGGAACTCAGAGAGACAAGTCACAGAATATGTCACCTTCCAACATCATCCCATCAGGACAAAAAGGAAAGTCACGCGTTCATCAGTAAATACAAAAGCCCTGAAGAACAGGTGGTTGATGTGCACATCTGGACACCAGGCTTCTTCCTTGAACTAATGCCATGTTGAAGTAATGTGTGCTTCCAAGGCATGCCTGATCCGGGATTTTATTTATTTATTTTGTCTCTACTAATGTATGACCGTGTTGAAATTTCTGTTTCGCTTCTGGTCTGGAATTGTCTAGTTTTCGCGTCACAAGAAGTTGTCTGGGAGCTCTATCTGCTCCTCCTATTCCGTAAGCAAACACCAGAAAACTTGAATCAAGACCAGTAATTTAAAAGATTTCAAAGCCACGTATCGAAGGCTAAGGGAGAAGAGTGTCAAGTGCAAGATCAATATACGCACTCTAACTTTATCTGCAGTCTTACACAAGCTGATAATCAACAAAAAGCAGACGGAAGCAGCCAGACTGGGAGTGTAAATGATCCTGCTCCTCTTCCATCCTAGAGCACAGAATCAGTACAATCTACTCCAAGTATCTACTCCAAGTCCAGGAAAACTCCAAAGCCATCGTTATACGAAGATGGTTTCAGAAGATCGTTGAAAAAAATGGCTCATCAAATCAGCAGAATAGAGAAATGTGCTCAGTACAGGACATTCACTTTGAGAAAAAGTTTTTTTTTAACAGGCAATGAAACCTACACTTCTGGCAAAAATTTAAAAAAAAATGTTAAAATTCATGGAAGTCTAAAAGCCAGTCTTTGTTTTGAACTTTGCAAAGCTTTTTTTTTAATATATGTGTTTACAAATATGCAGACATATGCACATATCAAAAAACAAGGTTAGTGCTTGCAAGATTCAGTCATATTTGTATCTCATTTTTTTGTTACAATGAAAAATTTAATGCCTCCTATTTGACAGATGAGTTGTGACTATTTCAAGATCTGTCATATTTTTTGCTTTAATAAATGAAACTCAATCACATCTGAATCACAAAAACATCAACCTAAAGAGTGTCATCGTTCTTCAGCCATTTGACAATGTATTTGATACCTGCAGTTGGGTGAATGAAGGCTCGTGGTTCATATTTCAGGACATCCTCTCTTCTGAACCCCAGGAAAGAGCCTAAGTCTTGCTCCTGCCATGCTGGCATCAGCCTGGATCCACATGAAGAAAGCAAATCTTTCACCCTTGCCTCAGTTTCTCCATAGGTAAAATGGGATCCCAATACCCAAAAAAGATTATCTTCAATTGCAGTCAACTAGAAATGGAGAAATTATTACTTTTCACTGACTTCAAACCCTTCTTCCTTCTCACTGCTCATCTAATTTATCTGTTTTTCATCCTAGTGGCTTTCATTATAGGTTTGATTACAAGATCATTTGAAACAAGTACATTAATCTCATATCATGCTTAATTACATTAGCTTCAGATGTGTCCCCTAAGTATGATGTACATTTTGAAAGATGCATACAACCCTTTTCTACCATCTCCCTTAATAAGATTCAATCTCACAGACCTCTTTTTCTTAGCTGTTAATTTTCTTCCACTTGGAGATACTGAATTTCTAGGAACTCTCCCTGGGAATCTTTGAAGCTAACAGTAGGATGCTATTGAATCAATAAAACATTAAATAAAACGAGCATAATTGATAGGACTTTGATTTTCTCTCATGTTTTTCCTCCTTACATCTCACCGCACTCTACAGAAGGCAAATATTATTCCATCTAATTGATGGGAAAACGAAGACACGGAGAGACAAGCCGAACACCCCGTGTTAGCGCCGGAGCCTACTCCGCATCCCAGATACTCCGATACTTGCAATAAGTCCCATTTCCCACACAGAGGCAGCCTGCCTGGTGATGCCACCTGAACTACTGTAGCTACAACAGTGTTAAGAGAGTAGCAAAGTGACCAAAAACTCACAGTGCAAAAAGTTTCAAGAGTCTCCAAGACCTTCTCTCTGCTCCACAGAGAAATCCTCCAACCCTGCCTAATTTAGACACCAGTAACAGCCTCTGAGTGTTGCTTTTGGACTCCTTTTTCCATGCATTAAAACAGACCTCAGTGTTTAGAAGTGTACACTTGACTCGATTTTTTTCTACAGTGTTGAGTAACACGAGGACACAGGAGGGAAGACCAGTTCATGCTCAGTTGTCTCAGCAAGAGGGGCACACGTCTCTTTGCCAAAAGGCTGGCCAACCTGGTTAGGAGGGCTTTANATGAAGACAGCAATAGACATCAATTTTACCCTTTTAGCCTCTTTTCCAGCACATTATTTCTTTAAGCTGCTCAGTACCTTTTGACAGATGACAGCCTCTTCAAACCTTTAAAATTACGTAACTTTTAAAGCTGTCAGATTCAAGCATTGTTCTTCCCACCCTCCTATTACTTTTAGTAACTACTTCCAAACCAGCTGCCTATGTGGGCACAGTCTAAGAGTCAGTTGAGTTAAACAACTCTTCCAATACACCCCTTCAGAGAGATTAATTCAGCAGGTCCTATCACTGACCATTTCTGATGATGAATTTAAAAGTATAAACTGGATTGCTTGGTTGTTTCAGGAGAGCTTGGCTGGTTTTATCCTCTGGAGGCTGCCAAACCATGAGGTCTTCCCACATTCCTGTCCCAGTAAAATCATACTGAGACGTATCGGCCCTCAACCATTTGCAACAAGGCACAAGTGGAGAAAATGTGCAGAATATGGTACAGAAAGACACAAAGTTAGTGTTATCTGGTAGATCCAGATTTCGCTATGCCCCATGAAGACGCTGGAGGTTACAAACCAGGTCTGATGACTGCAGGGGCCATTCTGCAGTCTCCAGGCACGCGGCCATCGAGCGGCCACGAGCAGACGCTGACAGCTGCAAGTGGGACAGCTCTATCTCACAAGCCTTATCTCACCATAATTAATTTGGAAACAAGGTACCGTTCCCTCCGACACTTCCGCAGAACTCCCGGCTCCGATAACGCCACTCCGGAAGGCTACCAAGGACTGAAGGGAAATAAGCTCTCCCGGGACAAACTCCTGCTAGCACATGGCTTGGAAGATGCCCTGATCTCACAAAAAGACCCATCTCAAATCGATTCAGCTATTTAGCTGGTTATAGCTTCTGGATGGATGCTGTCTAGTCCACATGCACCCATCCTTGATCTTTTATTCAACATCAGTACCATACTAATAACAGAGCAAACCAAATGGATAAATTTCCATCCAATCCCGATTCTCACACAGCATTTTGCAACAGTCTGCTTTTGAAACGGATTTGAATTAACATGTAAAATACTGTGTAAACTGAAAAATCTGGAAGGAGATTCTGAAGTCCCACTGCAAGTCTTAGCCCATGGTCACAGGTCGCTACAGCAGTTCTTCCCCTTTACCGTGACCTTCTGATTAGTGGGGCAGGTACATTACACTCTTCAAGGAGAAGACTTTTCCTGTTGGACAGGAAAATCAGCAACCTGTTACCCATTCTGTTACTAATTTCACTTCCCCCCTGCACAGCCATCAGAACTATATCAAACAGGCATTTCAAAGCAAGCAGTTGTGCCTGTTGGTGGAGAGGAGATAAGAACAGAAGAGGAGAGCAGAACTCTGAATGCTCACATGGGACACACGAGATCTTCTCACAGTCCTGTCCCACCACAGGCCTGACCATCCACCCTCCCAAACCAGGAGGCTTTAAAGGTTTGGGCATCCAAAGAGGAAGCACCCAGTGTTGCCAATTTCCTCAGAAAATTCAGGTGCTTGATTTAATCACGTTTTTTTCTTCATACTTACAAAGAGAAGCACACATCAGGAGAACTATGTCTCTTTTTCCTTCCTCTCTTACTCACCAGTTGGTTTTGTTGGCCCAGACAGGGTTTGCCAGGAGACATGAAGTGGTCCAGAGGCTGGAAACAGCTAAGACCAGCTGGTTTAAAAACAGCACCTTTACTTGAGGATTTTAGGCATCACTAAGCACATTTTGGCCATCAAGAGGCAAAAGAATGCAATATTAACCTGGCAGCCAATAACCATTTTTATTTCCTATAATGCTATCCAGCAAGCAAGTGCAAGCATGAACACCAGCTTCCTTCCCTCGTGATCTTCACCGGGTTGCAGGAGATTTGAATTAGCAAAGCATTCCGGGTGAACGCAGCTAAGTCGCCAGAAATACCCAGCAAACAAGATACGGGATATATGGGGCAATGCCTTCTCTTCGTAGATAAAGGAGCACAAGAAAGGAAAAAATAAAAGGAAGGAAGAAAATGAGAAGAAGAAGAAGAGAAGGAGAAGGAGAAGGAGAAGGAGAAGGAGAAGGAGAAGGAGAAGGAGAAGGAGAAGGAGAAGGAGAAGGAGAAAAGAGAGAAAAGAAAAGGAGAGAAAGAAAAAGGGATACTTTAAACCTTCTTTCTCCCATCCTTAGTTCATCACTGTTGAACAACTGTGAGTCGGACAGGAAAATTCAGATCCAGACTTATAAACATCTTCTTTTAAATAAATCAGAAGCCCACGTGCTCTTATGCAATATCCATAATATGAAATAGCTTTCCTGGCCAAATGTCAGGCCTTATCAGTTTGGCAGACCCTGTAGTTTACTTGGGACATCTGTTCCAACCACAGTATGTCATGGGATGCTGATACTTCAGTCTCAAAGCGTGAAGTATTCCCCACACCTCTGACACTCCACCAGTGCCAGCCACGCGATGACAGATATTTGTCCAGTTGCCCTTGCTAAAAAAAGGGCCCATCTTCCAATGTATCTCTCTGGTAATTTTTTCTAAAAAATAAAATATGAAATTAATAATGTTCACTTAGGAAAAATTTCCACTCAGGAAAAAATCTGACCAAAAATATCCACGTAAACTCCTCTTAGGTAATAGTTATCCTGGAAAACTGCATGGTCTAACAGACCATGGAGACTGCAGACCCACAACCAAATTCCAAATCCGCTCACGTTCTGCTGAGTGAACTTGGACCTTCTGTGTGTTTCCCCATCTGCAAACTATGCATAAATGAACAGTTTCCTTTACAAACCATTTGGGGATCAGAGAACGAAAAGAACTGGATAAGAGCTGTGTTATTATGTTTTTGCACTGAACTTTCCTGTTTTCCTTGAGCTGAAATATCTTTCATTCACAAGTCATTATCTGATATGACTTCAAGGGGAGTGCTGTCTGAGCCTGTCTGCAGGATGTAGCCCAAAGCAGCAATATCAGATAGTGGTTTGTAGAGGCAAAAAATGGCATTGAGGAGGATCTAAGTACAATAGGGAGATGCATTTTGTCAACAAGAAGCACAACTATATGTCCCCTGCCTCTCAGTTGAGAAAGCACACAGGAAACGACCACAATATGACCAAGAAGGTTATATTCAGCAAGGACCAATTTACCCAAAGCTTTAATTTGGGTTAAATTACCAAGCAACACATGCAGATCGATGGGAGTGCTGATATTCTTAAAGAAAAAATATCTCCTCTCCATCAGGTTTCTACCATGTGGATAGAAATGCCCTGCACAAATTGCTCTATTTCTGCTGTCCCTGGAGAGTTGAAGAATAATAATGAGATACTAAATAATATGATTTATACTCCTGTTATTAAAAATAATTAAACACAGGGCTAGCCAAGAAGGGAAATGAGTGCAACTATGACATTAATCACCCAGGCTCATGAAGTTAGTGGATAGACTATTGCAGAACAGCACTAAACCAAACTTTTTTTTTTTTAAGCATTTTAAATATACCAAGATAAGAAAAACACCCTGGACTTTTAGCAAACTATTCTGAGAAAAACGCATGATTCTTTTCATTTCCAAAATAAAACACCTAAAAACTGAGGTCTGGAGAACATTCACTGTTCTTCCTACCAAGTAGTTAAAGGAGTTTTCCATCCTAAAGGGTTTGACAAAATTACCCTTAGTGCAACCCCAACAAAATCACTTGATTCATGAATAAATTTGTCCTGATCCTCCTACAACACTTCTTGACAAAGAAGTCTTAATCTGGTTTGGTTTCCCTGAAGGTTGAGAACAGTCTCACCTCCAGGCCCGTTCTACTTTCGTTTGACACATTGGACTCTGTTTCTCTCTCTCCAACATACTTCTTCCCAGCACAAGAGCAAATGAGTCGGTTTCCCAACTGGAAAGGTGAGGAGCCACACTGGGATTATGGATGGGATCCCACGTGCAAGCCAAGTCCTAACCTCAGGGCATGTGGAGAGGCACAGTGGCCTCCATCTCATGGCGCGTGGACGTGGGGGTTTGACACCAACACTGTGGTTGCAGCTTCCTACTACTCACAAAAAACCACCGCTTTGGCGCATCCACCTCTGTAGAGGCGGTAATTTGAGGGGGATAGAAAATCCCAAAGCAGAGAACCACCAGGGCATAGGGCTCCCGAGCAGAGAGCAACTCTTTACCACCACGAACCCAAACTGCAGCATCAGCATCAGCAACATTCACTCAGCCCGTCCATGCCGAGGAGATGAGATTTTCTTCTCTAAGTCCCAGGGACTGCTAGCTGCCATCTGTAAGAAAAGCTGTGGCTTTGCTTTCTTCTTGAAAGCCGCATCTCGGGGCTGAGACGCTCGCGCTCGGGGCTCGCGCATCTGCCTGCGGTGCCGGAGCTCCATGTGGTTTTAGCAGCGTGCTTAGCCGCCATCAGTCGGCTGCCTTCAAAGGCATCATTTCCCATCACTGCAGTATCTCAGCCCCAAACAAAATGACAAGACGACTAGCATAAAGGCCCGTGCGTGGGCTGGTTTCTTCCATCCTTCCCCTGAGGAAGGAAGTTCAGCCGGAGCCAAAAATACAGTCCCAAACAAAACTCTCACGTACTGCTCAGCTGTGCAGTGAAAACGTAGAGATGTCTGAGAGCTTCACCCAGTGAAGGATGTGCTGGTGAAGTGGGAAACGTTTCCATGGACTCCACACAAGGCAGCTGTTCAGAGACAGATATTGAGACAACTGCCTCAGGCCAAGTGCCTCCTTGCAGCCAGAGGCACCATGGCTGGGCACCTACGAGGAGCTGTGCAAGGAGCAGGGTTATTGCCAGGCCAATCCCAAGAGCTCGTCTGTCTCACCTACGCGAGCTCCTCTTCAGCAGGGATGCTCTCAAGGTTACCCCCTGGGGTTGGGAGATTCCTTACGTGTGACAGATCCTCGGTGAGGATCTCTACAACTCAGTAAACCTTCAGGAAACTTTGCTAAGGTCTCCCTCTGGTTGATTGTGCACAGAAATCCTTTGGATACAAACCAGTGACTAAGCCTGGGGCCAGGACTGGATGCTCCAAAGAGCCAGGAAAGCAAAGGGGCCCATTCCAAACCTCACCACTCAACAGGAGGGTCTCCCTGGCATTTCAGCTGACTCTGTCCTCCCTGCAGTAAATAACTGGCTGAACTTTGCCATCAAACCGTGTTAAATCATTGTGTATTTATGGTTCAGCTTTGTTGAATCACTACCTGACCTCAGTGAAACACACTGCAGCTTCTCTCTTATGAGGGAAGTGCATTGCTCCTCACCCAGCCCTGCCAAGCAAGCATCTACTGAGCCAATTCAGGAATGGCTTCCACTGTGAGCTGGTCCAACATCCTCCAAATTTCATCCTCCAAACCCACCTGGGAATACGAGGCGTTTTCCATACAGTTCCATTCTGCAACCAAAGCAGGGAGCATCACCAGTGTCTCCTCAGGTCTCCGCAGTCTCACCTGGGATCAGTCCTGCTCCAGAGCCCAGGCATTCCCCCATTGCAAGACAAGTGAAATCGAAATGTAATTAGCAGTAAAAGAAACACGATCAAGTGACAGATGCACCAACAGCTAACGCAGACCCATATTTTCCAACATGATATTTTTTATAGATATATATATATACACACATACATACATATTATATACATACACAGATAAATATAAATCTATATTTAAAAGTTGTATCTCCTGCTCTATGAAAAATACGAAGATGAGATTATTGATAATTATCTGACACCCAGCAGAGAGCTGGCACAAAAATAATCTCTGCGGCCACGGAGCCTTCTCTGGGTGACAAGAACAAATGCCACCACGGGAGCAGGAGTCAGTCTCAAGAAAAACGCCCGTAGGCTCCCACATAACTCCTGAATGATAATGTCTTGCTGGGAGAGACAGGAGGAATAGATGGATCCAAGCAGACAGTTTACAACTGCTGATATGCAGGGGTAGGTCCTGCCCTCTGCAGCAGNCTATGAGGAATGTCTCACCGTTAGGAATTGGCAGAACTGGCCTTGGATTGATGCTCAGGGAGATGGATTTTCTCCACACCATCTTCCTGCCCTGTTGCTTTACTTGAATATGGTAGAAGCATTAAACCCCCAAACCCTGTGAATGAAACAAATCCAAACAGTATTTCTTTGCCCAAACTCATGATTTTAATTTTCCTAGTGAGTACTTCTTGACCTAAAATTATTTCTTTCCCTTTCTTTCCTTCCACAAAAAAAAAAAAAAAAAGAGAATCTAGAGGAGTAAGGAAGAACTCCAAAGTTTGTACTCACTGACACTTCACTGTGAAGAGAATATTCAACACAAGTGACTTCTGGAGTGATTCTTACCACACATTGACATGCTTTTTTTCAAAAAAAGATTTCTTTCTCAGCCACTTTTTCCTCTACACAAGAGACAATTCTTCTTTCTACCATCAACATGAAAAAAATTGCAAATTCCCTCAAGGCAGCTTGGGCTGCAGGGCTTTGTAGGGGTGGCACATATGTAGGGAGGGTTGACATTGTGAAACTGCCAACTTAAGAAAACACCGTTCACCCAAGCCCTTCCCAAAGGACTCTCCAAATTAGCATTTGGTGCTTCAAGTGTGACACAAATTGGTCAAGGGGTGACTAATTCTACTGTAGAGATGCGAGAATCACTATTTAACCTCTTTTACCAACTGAAATTCTATCTTTGTGCCACTGGGCGTGCTAGAGGAGCCACTTGTCTTGTGCCTCTAGATAAGTCTTCAGAAAGGCTGCAGTCCATGGGAAATACTCATACGAAGGACAGGTCCAGCTGGAGCAGGCTGCCCAGAGACACGGGGCAGGCTTTAGGGCTGCAGGTGTTCGAGAGCTGATCAGAGAGAGCCCGAGGCCACCTGCTCCGTCCTGATGACTGACCCTGCTTTGGGCAGGAGGTTGTACAAGAGACCTCCGGAGGTCCCTTCCCACCCGCGATCAGGTGGGACTCAAGTGCAGGTGTCTGAAGCCAGGCATCTAGTCTAAGGCCATGAAGAGACACCCCGAGATGCAATCCATTGTATTCTGAGGAGGAGGAATCAATCCTGGGAAGTGCTTCTCCTTCCTCACTGACCACATAGGTACCTGGCAGGCTCAGGCTCTGGCAACCACCTGAGATGCCTCCAGCGGGAGGCAAAGGCTTCCTGAGCAGTCACCGGTGGAAAAGCAAGATCCAGTTGGAGGGATTTACGGCCAGACCTCTCCAGGGAGCTTCCTGAGCACCGTGTTTCATCCCCTCTCCCTGAAGTCGGATGCTGAGCAACCGAGAGGGAGCCCAGCAGGGGAGGCAGCGAGGAGGAAGCGATGCCGGTTGCAGGCGCTGATCCACGGATTATCTCCCGTTGTTTGCTTTGGCTTTAACCTAGTGACTAGCTAATGCAAAACGCATCAACAGAGCAGGGGGACAGATCTGCTTTTGTTGCACGATACCTGGTTCAGTATTTGCGGGTCCACTTGGTCCTTTCTAACATCAATAACTGAGAATCCACTTGGTCCTTTCTAATATCAATAACTCCCGTTCACTAAGCAGCTCCTTTGAGGGAAGGATTTACATGCGAATCAGCCTTGTGGGAGCCTAAATAACCGCTATGTCACCCCACGGGGTGTCCTTGCTCGTGCGCTTTGTGAAGAGCTCCCTAAGTGCTGCTGAGGGAAATGAGTGATTACTGTACGTGGCAACTCCCGGGATACCGCACGGTTGATGGGAGACTGCAAACCTGCCTTCCCTGTTTGCTTTCCGTATTCAATTATCGGGCGACTTAGCATTCACCTGCCCTCCCATCTTCCTCCCGTGCAGACTGCAAGCTCTTTGGGTGGGGACCGTCTCCTACTACGAAGCCTAAGAAGGAGAAAAAAACCTCGATGAATGAGTAGGATTCCAGGATATAAAAATAAAACCCAAGGCACGCGGTCACCTGAGCCAGGCTCCGCTCGGTCGCTCGTGACTGACAGTGTCACAGGACGAGCTGGCAAGATAAGAGCCCGCCTGGCGCACGGGTTCACTCGCCGAGGTCCCACATTTCTGGGTCGACAGCATTTTCTGAACTGACACTCCTGCTTCCCTGCTGGAACATAACAACTGCAGGCAGAAAATGACTTGCCCATGCAAATACTACGGATCTTCGCTTCCCGCTTCTCTCCCCCTGCTCTGTTCAAATATTTGTTCATCAGACTTCAGCACAGAATGCTGGACGCGTGCCATGCTGCCCTTCTGATATTTTATAGGGTACTGCATTTATTTGCAATTATATGCTCCTAGTAAAAAACATGCCTCTTCAATAAATCTTCCTCTGGTGAAATATTATGTATTCTAGCTAGCTATTTACTGCAGAATTTCTGTGATAAATTATTCTTCCTTGCAGCCTGAACTTTGTTATTTTCATAATACATTAAAAAATGCATATTCCTTTTGCATAAGCACCTCCACAATCCACTCGCTTTCTGTCTCCTCTGTACTGGCTGCATCCAGATGTCAGCAGAGGCAGCTGCCAGACAAGCTGCCCCACATGCTGACCCAGCAGTTTGGACGTTGCCGTCCCAGGGTGACGTCCAAGGACAATCTTTTATAAAGCTTTCATAAAAACGTGCACTAAAACACGTCATTTTATCTACAGTGTAAGACCAGGTAGAGACAGATCTCCTGAGCATCCACATGATCCTTGCGTGACCACACGGCTGCAGCCCGGTCGATGCTGTGATCCCCACAACTCCCCGTCACAGAGCAGGGATTTTAGAGCAGCAGGGCCAGGATGCAGTTGCTGCGAGTGGGGAGACAGGAACCAACAGCAGAAAGATATCGTGGAGCAGCTTCTAAAAGCCCAGAGGCTTCGTGTGAGCTCTGCTATCTAGCTCAGCACAGACAGAGCCCGAGGCTCTCACGCTGCCTGTCAAAGGTGCAACTTGCAGGGTGGTTGAGATAGTCGTTGCAGCCCATCCATCACGGAGGCTCCGCGTGGTCCCGCATCACTGCCCGGGCAGCGAAGGGCAGAACAGCCCATGTCCTGTCACCTCCAGATACGGCCATCAGCGCGCGGGAACACGGAACGGGCGCTCTAGCAGAAGGATATTTGCAAGCTGGGGTTTGAGGAGCAGATACACTGCCTGCATACGCACACACAGCTCCAAATCTGCACTCAGAGGCCTGGAGAATAAGCATTCATAAAACGTCCTTAGGTAAATAGTGCATTTACAGCACCAGAAGGCAATTTGGTGGGCAAAGGGGAGGCAACCCTGAGGGCTTGTTTGCCTAGTTTCTAAGGACTCCTCCGAGTCTTTCAGCAAACTAGAGGAGGAGGCAATTTTAAAACTATCCTCTGATAGTAAGTTTTCAAAATTGCATCTGTTACAATCTGTTTGCAGGGCCCCCCACAAAAGCGTGTTCTTCTAGAGAGCGAGCAGGAGCTGAGATGAAACGTGTCTACTGGGCTTTCAAGCAGACCCAGTGAAGTTACACTTGCTCTCTGGGGGTGCCTCCATGAAAAACATATATTTTTATTGCAAAACATAAGAAAATTAGAAAGATTTGTGCTAAAAAACAGAATGGTGACTGCAACATTTTCATATCCTCTTTCTAATTTCCTTCCTTCAAAGCTTCCCTTCTTTTTATCTTAACCTTAAATAACAGCAAGCTACAATAAAACAGTTCTGCTCATTTTCTCCACTTTCAGTGTCCAACCCTCTTGGGCCTTCCTACATGGGACCCACCTTCAGTCGTAGAGAAATACACTGTTAATTGACTCTTTTGGTCCCTAAAATCTGGCCTTGACGGTAGTCAAAGCCAGACCCTGATCTGGCAAGTGGCCAGGATAAAACACAGTGTTCAGACGTATGGAGAATGTGTTCATGGACTGACAAAAAAACAAGGGGCTGAAGCACAGCTCAAATCACGTTACGGACACAGACGCTCTCTCCTCTTGGCTCTTCTCAGGCATTTTCCTATGGGTCGCAAAGCATTTTGCAAAGCCAGGTCTCGTTATCTGCATGTAATAGATGGTAACCAGAGGCACAGAAAATTGAACTGACTCAATTTGGGACATTCAAGATCAATTCTGGGAACAGAACAGCACTCAGGGTTTACTACAGCTCAGCTGGTGCCCTGTTCCTCAGATCGTCCTGCCTTCCAAGAAGCACAGTGACCCCCTGGAAAACAAAATAATAAGCTTAATGATTAAGTTCCTCCACGTTCCTCGTTTCTGATAAAGGAAGGGGCATTTCTCAGGGAAATCTTGGGGTTAATTTGCTGCACGGATCTTCTCTGTCATGTTTTCTTTGGCAAACAATCAGTGAGCTCATTAATTTCTGTATCTAACTTAGTTTCCGCTTCAAAGTACTATAACGGAAAAACAACCAGATGCTCATGCCAAAAAGTAAACATTAAAGGGAAGGATAATATAAATGGTGCCCTTTTAAAGGGCTTCAGATACAACGGATCATAAAAGACCATCTCAAAACCAAATGCTCTTAAAAGAGAAGATGAAGACCTCCTTATCTTCTGCTTCAAGTAAGTATTTAAGCTAATGAGAGCTCGGAAATCAATGAGTGGGTATTGAGCTGCTATCTAGCCGGCCTTCACACTGCTTCTGGTAAACAAATAGGAGCCTAAAAATAAACGTGGAGGGAAAAATCTTTCAGGAAATTACACATCTATAAGAAGAGAAGAGAGAAAGAAAGGGTGAAAAAAGGTAAGGGTAGCTCATGTAGAAGAGATCTCATTTCAGCTTCTTTCATCTATTGGAAAATCAGCTCTGCTTACATCAAGGCAGCAACGTATCAATTTAAGAACCACGATATGTATTTTTCCAGGCTATGTTCTCCACCTTGGTTCACAGCAGCGTACTCATCTACACAGGGTATTTAGGACACCAGAAAGGGGATCTTATTTCTCAAAAAAACAACAACAACAAAAACAAGAGGGATGCAACCAGCCACAAGAGAAAGCTGTTTTGCTCCGAGGGCTGCTCATAGTTTCCTTTTGCTTTTCTTTTATGCAACTGGGGGTTCCAGCTGAGGAGCTTCGCTGTTTTAGAGAGGAATAGATGGAGCATTTATCCATGTCGTGAGATCCCTCAAACACAACAGTCATCCAGGAAACACAACAGCGTTTATCCATACAGCTGGACGCCCCGTTTGCTCATTCCCAATCGCGCCGGGCAACAAGTCACCCTTTTCCCCTCGCAGACAGGTAGGAATATATTCAGTTTACTGCTTCTATCATGCTTCTTTGGCTGCTTATGCTTTGTACAGATGTCAAAGGGAGCATGACGACATTAGTGGCAGGAAGCTAAGGCGAAGATTCAACTTTTCNAAACACAACGGTCACCCAGGCACTCTTGGTACACACACAGAAACACAACAGCGTTTATCCATACGGCTGGACGCCCCGTTTGCTCATTCCCAATCGCGCCGGGCAACAAGTCACCCTTTTCCCCTCGCAGACAGGTAGGAATATATTCAGTTTACTGCTTCTATCATGCTTCTTTGGCTGCTTATGCTTTGTACAGATGTCAAAGGGAGCATGACGACATTAGTGGCAGGAAGCTAAGGCGAAGATTCAACTTTTCATTCCATTTGGAAAAGGATGAGATCTATGGCCATTCTGCTAATCTGCAGCAACTAATCTCACACTTTTGACTCGCATCCTGGGAATAGCCTACATCCAACGCTCCTCATCTCCTGGGAATAGCCCATATCCAGTGTTCCTTATCTCCTGGGAATAGCCTACATCCAATGCTTCCCATCTCCCAGAAATAGCCCATTACCAATGTTCCTTATCTCCTGGGAATAGCCTACATCCAACGCTCCTCATCTCCTGGGAATAGCCCATATCCAGTGCTCCTTGTCTCCTGGGCACACCCGACATCCAATGCTCCTCATCTGCAGGGCAGGTCTCTTGCATCAGACCATTGCACTGGATGGTGCATTAGACAGACAGCAGTGCAAAAGTACCCAACATAAAACGTTCACAGGGTCAGGTTGACAGGGTCAACCTGCTGGCCAGCTTTGCAATGCAAACGTGATCCATTTTTCAGCAAGCAAGAAGTGACGAGGTTGTGCCATGGATTCTGACAGCAGCTCCCAACCTGCAGCCAGCACCAAGGTTCCCACCGCCGCCACCCAGTTTGGTGCACACTGAAGTGCATGACAGTGCATGGTGAAGATGTGGCACCTCGACCTGCATCATCCCTCCAGCCCGGCTCTGCCATCGGGGAGCCGAAACCAGCCATCCTCATCCCTCCGTGGCCCTCAAGGAGTCCCAGCAGACGTGGGATGGGTTCCCACCTGGGGAAACAGCCTCCTCCATACCCTGTGCATCTCCTCCCAACACAAGGGATTTCTTTTCCGTGCCTTGTTTAATGGCAGGGAGCAATTCCTGTCTCCAAAGTCCTCATTTGCTGCCAGACTTGCAGTTCTGGTCTTTAATAAACTGCTCTTTTGCAGGCAATTGCAGAGAATCAGGTAGAGAATTAGAGGCTACAAAAGCAGCAGGAAAAATGCACAGGGAGGAAACATTATAATGAATAATATTAGACTGAGTCTAATTCAGACCTGGGATCTCCCTAGCCTATAAGAAGCCCATTACCTTGTGCTTGTTTCTGAGAAATGAAGATACATACAGCAAAATCCCTCCCATGGCAAAATAAACAAAAGAGAAAGCTTCAGAAAACACTCAATACCAAATATATTTTCTTGAAAGCTGTAAAAGGATATTTGTACAATACTCCATTACATGCAAATTAAACAGGCCTTTAAATATTAGCAGTGGATAAAGTTTTCATTTGAATAAATAAGGTGGCCCTGTGCAATCTGGACATTCGTTTTGCTCATGTCTGAGAAAGGCACTATGATGGGCAGAGCAAGGCAGCTTCACAAAGGGCATCAGGAGGTTTTGCACAGAAATGCCAGCTAATGGTGCAAACTGAGAAGTTCCTCAAATGTCTCATCCACGCGGAGAGAGGATGAAAATGCACTAAGCTGCTGCTGCAAAGTCTTATTTCCTACCGTCATGTTCCACTGAACTACATGCAATTTGACTGTACAAGTCCCAATATTCCCTTTATCACAGTTTGTAACTGCACTGTTTAAAAACAAAATAAAAATAAGGCATCAAGAAAACAAACTGGAAGGGATTAAAAAGTAAAAGAAAGAGAAAAACCATCAACATAAATTGTCTGGAAGAAACAGGCCCAGTTTTATCGCCTCATTTTTGTTTAGGCAGCTGCATGTCCCAGAGATGTCTATATAGGAACAGATTTTACTTGCAGCTTCTGAGTTTCTGCATAGAGAAAAAATAAAAATAAAAACAGGAACGAAGACATGTCTCCTGGACACTAAGTTATTTAGAAACACAGAGGAAGTGCGCCATGTGTGCAGCTCCCAGGCTCGTGCTCTTTGCTCTTTGCTCCTGAATCTTTAAGCCTGGATTCCTCCCTTGAATCTTTCAACTAAAAATGCCTTTTGACTAAATGAAATTTAGCTTTTTTTTCAGGAAAACAGGAAACCAAGTGGCAACATCATCAAAAATGGAAATGTATCAGTGGGATTACAGTCCCACGGGAGGTAGCTGAAGGTTGACACCTTGGTGGGTGATGGCCATGTGGAATGGGCTGTTTCCAATCGGTCACCTTGGAGGAGGCTGCAGCTTGGCCCCGGGGATGGCAGGAGCAGGGGCCTCCTTGATGGGACCGATGGGGATGTTGCAGCCAGCTGGGTCCTGGGTAAAAGACCCCGCAATGAGGCAAGGGCCACCTCGTGCAGAGCAGACGTGGTCCTGGTCCACCTCTCTGTCCCGGTTGTTTATATTTCTGGTGCCTGACTAGACTGATCCCAATGTCCTCCCCGCCTTGGGGACACCAACACTACAACGAGGGGGCTCCAATGATCACCAAGCCACGAACAACCTCCACTAACTCCGCAAGATCTCAGACAGATGTCAACCCAGATCCTTCCATCACCGGGAACAGAAGTAAATTTATCACAGTCAGCAGAAGGGCTCCTGGGCACAAACCACTTCCTCAGTGAAGATCCACCCCATTGCAGCACTGGAATTTGCTTGCCCAGCCAGGATTCGGCAGATAAAAGCAGGGGTAACGCAGACGGAGGACAGACCATACGTCGGTTGCTTCATATATGCTTGCACAGACTTATATAATGTCATTACGGGGTGTAATTACAGATTCCAAGCATGCGTTTTTGCGGTGGAAATACGCTTAATGGTGTAATTACATCCAAAAAAGAGATCCCACGACTAATTACATCCACCAAGCGGCAAGCAGCAAAAAGCTTTGTAGAGTAATACTACGGGTGAATTATGTGTCTGGTAGCTTTCCTCCTTCCTCAAAACACAAGGACGTGAAGCACTACTGGCAGAGCCCGCATCTTCCTGCGCCTTCTGCAGCGCCAGGAATATCAACAAGCCCCTAAACACCAGTCTCCTTAACAGCACCATCCAATTCACCTTCACGCCCAGGAATTAGCCCCCAGCATCCTGCAATAGGTACAAACCAGTGGGACACAGGAGCTAGAGTCGTGCTGCAGACTACGGTACCCAGATCAACCTTTTGCCTTCTCCCGCCTGCTTTCGGATCCCTCTTCTCCCTGTGTCCTGCTGTTATGGCAGTAGTGAAGAACAGCTGACATTTGTCTTCTTTTCCTGACAACCTTTAATAGAGAAAAGAGCCCTTGGCTGGCCAGCTCCATCGAGACCAGGCGTATCCAAGCCCAGCAATGCTCTGAGCTGTGTTTATGAAATTCAGGAGCGCTGATAAAATGGGAACACGCAGGACACGCTGCACTTGCAAAGACACCGTCTGGTTTTTAACCACACAGGGCCTGCAAACCTGCCCTCTAATTCCAAGCAGTCGTTGCAACCTGCTCCCATTATCTGCTGCAGATAACGAGCAGGGCTCTTGTGCTGATTATCATTTTCAGNTTTAACCACGCAGGGCCTGCAAACTGGCCTCTAATTCCAAGCAGTCCAAGCAGTCGCTGCAACCTGCTCCCATTATCTGCTGCAGATAACGAGCAGGGCTCTTGTGCTGATTATCATTTTCAGAAACAATAATTAGCCTAACAGTAAGTAATCTAAATATTGGGTTTTTTTCTCTCTCTCAATAGGAACAGTAGGTGCTGTTCCTGAGGGCCTCGGAGAGTAACTTGGGAAATGCAAAATCAGGAATGTCCCCCCCGGATAGGAAGATCTCTCTAAGGCAAGGGCAGCCCTTGGCTCTTGGTGGTCTCAGCTTCCAAGCAGGAGCTTCACCAGGGCCGTGCCAGGCCAGTTGGCGCAGGGCAAGATGTGTCGAACAGGACAGGTTTGTTCTGGAGAGCAAGGCAAGACTGGGTTTGCCCTGCAAAACTTCCTTGGGCAAAACTTCCCCCAAACCCTTTTTATTTTCTTGCAGCCTTCAGTCTATCGGTTGTTGAAATTAACTGAAGTTTTTCTTCTTCTTCCTCAGCCGCTGGGGTTATATGTTGTGGCAGGTAGAGAACAGGGAAAACTCAAAAACCCAGTGACTGTGTGTGATACAGCCACAAAAATACACTCAGGTAACAGGCAGTTTGGAAAGGGAGGCTCTGAGAGCAGCAACATGTGGACGGGAAGCCGATTCACTCCATGACATCTGGAAAAGCCACAGCAGCTCCTTAAAGTCTCATTAGGCTTTCTCTGAACATTCATGCAGCGTATGAGGCCGTGCCAGGACTGCTATACTGGGAGGAGGAAAGTTGATGTTGTTGCTCTACAGGAACTCATGCACCTTCATTTTGCAGCATAGATGACAATGCGATGCCATTATCGAGAATGATTTTTTTTTTAGAACACAATTAGCACCAAGTAATTATTTGGAGATATCAGCTACTTCATTACAGCAAGAGCAACAGAATTTAAACACAGCAGTTGTTGTTCATGTAAGGAGAAAGAAGTGGGAAGCAAGCGAGCTGTGCAACATGTAATTACAGCAGCAGAGATAGGCCCAGGCTCCCATGATGAAAACCCAACAGTAATTCCAACATGTACTCAGGGACTCTTCATTCGGTACTCACATTAGTGCAGTTTTTCTTAAGAATCATAAGAAAATATGAGAATAAGTCACAACACCAGCTTCTCTTGGGTGTTTTGTCATTAACAGGCACTGATTAGGCACTGATTATCACCAGGCACCGATTCCCCCTTCCTTCCCCTTGCCTGGGTGACCACGCTGATGCCAGGCATGGGGGCGTATTAACGTATTAAACATATTAACATATTAAACATATTAACGTATTAAAGAGTGGTAGTATGACAAGGGAAGTCCCTTCTTTAGAGTCCTGGAAGAGTTTAGAAAACAAAAGACGAGATTTTCTCCAAGACCAGATGCCCCTGATGCCGCCAGGCTCCGCTCCTCGACCTCGAGACCATCCACAAGGCCGGGTGCAGGGCTGAACGTGGGGCTGCCCGCGCGGGCAAAGGCTGCAGGAATCACTCCGCTCGGTGTCCGTGTTGCTGTTATTTTCCTTGGCTGTTTGCACAGGCTTCGCTGGGCTGGTTATTAACATCCTGGCTAAAGGCATTCCATGCAGCTCCCATCTCCTCCAAAGCTACTATAAATGGATTTAATGCAGAGTGCGATACAGAGCTCACTTCCTAAGAAAGAACGACTAGATGCCATTTATTTCCCTGCTGTTAACTCGCACCCTTGTAGTAAAGGTTTACTTGTAGGAAATTACCTTACTACAAGTAAATTTACTGCAGCTTTACTTGTAGTAAATTACTGTGGCACAGGGCTAATCCATCGCCAAATTCCCAGTTAAAACCTAAGGACATTCCGAGTTTGTACGGCCCTCTGAGCAGGAGTAAATTTTGCTTTTCTAAAACCACGCTGCGATGTAGAAGTCCCCAATCCATTTTCCCAGATGTAAAGCTATAGCGTTGTGCTAGGCATGTATATAAATACACATATTTTTACAAGACATGGCAGCTTAAATCCTTTGCAGCTAATAAGCCCTGACCCTCGGCTAATGGAGAATAAGAGCGCGCGGATTTATCGGTGCTGGGTTCACACTCTGCCTGCTGGCACCCAGCGCGGTGCTGCGATCCCCGCGCTGCCACTGCAGGTCATAAATACGAAGCCCACGGCTCCCCGTCGGCCCTCGCCTGCCAGAACGCGCCCAGCGCTCCGTGCCACCGCTCCGGCCCGTTGCTGTGACTTATACCCCTCGTTATTCCATAAGCTACACAAAAATCAAACTGAATCCGAGCGGGCAGGGAAATCGGTCTCCCCCAGAAAATCATTTCAGCTAAAAGACTTAATAAAGCCTTCATCTATCCAGACTCTGTATTTAAAAAAAATAAAAATAAATTTTTTAAAAAAGCGTGGCAAGAATGTATTCAAAGAGAAGGTGGAAAAATATATATTCCAAATGGCCAATATCAATGCTGCAATAATATTCTTCCTAATACATTCAGACAAGTGCTTTTAGAAAGACAGATGATGTCTAAATGTTCTTGCTTGGTAATTTCTTGTGTGCTTTCAATTTTCTGGAGATAATTAGTCATTGTAACAGTAGCATTTAGACTTTTAAACACACATTTTTTCACTAAAAAATAATTCAGTCAGGCTGGTAATGTGATAACCCTTCTCTGATTAATTAAATTTGCAGTGTGAGGCATTCTATAAAAGTACATCTAGAGACACAGTGGAACTCAGAGCAGTCTTATAGCTAACGGTGGCTCTTTGCAGATTTAATTTCTGTTATTGATGCTGCCATAGGCTGCCTGTGATTCTTGAGCTAAAATTCTCCACTTTTTATAATATGGAGGCCACATTCAGGTTTACCTGCCCACACAAAAAGCAGGTTTCGAAGTGTCTCCCTCTACAAGCGCAGGTTTGACAAGTCCCATCCATTCTGCAGAGCCAGGAGTGAAATGAAGACGGCACCTAGCCTGATCAATGATAAGCACAGTGCAAGACTATATCCCTCTGCTTAACTGAAAAGTTAATTAAGAAACTCCTGGGGACTGAGCTGGAGCAAGAGCTTCCAACAAGTCATTAGCTGTCAGGAGAACTTAGGCTAATTCATCTATATCCACCAAGGAAAGCCTGCGCACCCTTGGCATTAGGCAGCAGTTGAGTAGTAGCTATGAGGAGATCCCCACACACCTCATATGGGGAACCGAGGTACCCCGCGTGCACCCAGCACTGAGGAAGCACTGGGCAGAGTTGGGACCAGTCACAGCACCCAGCTGAGCACAACCCTCCTACGGGCACCCAAATATGCTCTCAAACCCTAACCCTAACCCTGAGCTCCAACTCACCCACTTTAAGCATCTCTGTAGCATGGACAATGGCACCCATAAAGCACCTGCTGCCTCTCATCTTCTTGAAGGAGGGCCCAAGGGGACTAGCTCTGATGTAGGCATCTGCCTACACTTAGGTGAATCTCATCATAAACCTCTGCTTGCTCCTAGGCCATCCAAGTTGGGTCAGAGCTGATAGAAAACGGTCCGGGGCCCAAGACGGAAAGGATATCCAGGAGAATTGGTGAATAATCAAGTACCGCTTTCTCCAACCTCAGGATAGAGGAGTTTCCTACTCTTCCCAAGTGGGGCACACAGTGGGGAAATGGGGCAATACCTAGAAGGCAACACGTGTTGCCTCGGACCACCAAATATCCATAATCACATAACCCTGGTGCTGGAGAACATGGACTCCACTGTGTGCTCATCCCTCACCAGGGTCCCTGGCACGATTTTGCCTAATTAACCACTAACGACAAGCCCAACCACCCAGACAAGCCCACGGCTCAGGGACCCAGCGTGGGGACCTGTCCCCAGGAGCAGCCTGGACGCAGCCACCCTCATCTGGAAGGGACAAGAATTAACCACATGGACACAAGCCATCCCACCCACATCATATGGAGACCGATCCTCCTCCAGTGCAGCATTTACAGTAGGTTTCATGGAAACTTTGGAGATTTAGAGACCTTTATCTTTCCTGGCAAAGACAGCACATTTTTCTTCAGAGCCCGCCTCAGTATGTGGGCATTTTCTCTCTTCACCTTGGCAGCTGTAAAGTACCGCCCTCACTCCTACTCCATTTATCCCCCTGGGAACTCTCAGATTAAGTAACTCTTAGATAAAGTGGGAAATTAGTCATCGTAAACACGTGGGTCCTGTGAAGAACTCCAGCTTCTCCACAGCAAAATAACGTTCGCTGCGGCGCTAACACCGCGATGAACTTCATACCTGCAGCTCCTGGGGAGGTTGCTATTTTTTGGAAGACTCAAAAATTTCCTTTTGGCAATGAAGGGGTTCTCCTAACCTCCCCAAGAAAAATTCAACTCATAAAGACTAAAGAAATATTTTTGTCTTTCAGGATATTTGGGAATAACTCCAAAACCTGCTGATTTTGGTCAGCTTCGTATTACTATGTCCATAGCTCCGTTGCTTTCAGCACCATCGTGGCAGAATCTGGCCCCAGTCGGTATCGAGGCCACTTGGTAACGAGGCCCTGAACTCACAAATTACCTGGAGCTGCAGCAAGCCCAAAGCGCTTGGAGGCTAAATTGGCTTCACACCTTCCTAACCTCAGCAGTCATCACACCAAATTGTTTCTTTCTTAGCTGGAATTCTGAGCTTTTATGAAAAGATTTTGCACCTTCTGCCTGAGCACTTCAGCGCTGTTAATTCATCCAAGCTTATAATGCTCCTGTGAGATTAGTGGTGTGGTGAACCCCATTTCATTGGCACGGAAACAGAGGCAAAGAGTAGGCGTGCTTTTTGGAAACAGCAATGCTAGGAATCATGAAAACTAATGTTTTCTGACCCCATCGAGTCCTTCAACCTTACCAAGTCAGTCCATGGTGCGTAAAGGAAGCAGCTAGGGAGAGAAGATCGCTCTCCCCCTCAGAACCGCAGAACCGCAGCTTGGTTTTGGACCCGTGAGCTGTGCAAAGCTCCCAAGGGCTCAGCTCTCCGCACTTATGTGCCAGCCCTGAGGAGTTTCATGCCAGCAAGCACTGCAACGTGTTTGTTATTAATCACGTACATGTGCTGCCGCTGCGGGAACGAAGCTTCTTATTTGTGTGAAGTGCAATGCCGCAAATGCTCCCTCTTCTCTGCGGCCGTCTCTTGCCAGGGCTCTGACTATACCTGTAGTCTGCTTTTTTTTTCTGCTAAACAACCAGGTTTTAGCTCTTCTTCCCCCACTCATTAAAAGTACGTGGTACAGAAACAGCAGTTTCCTTGTTTCTGTGAACAAACACTCCTCTTGGAACATCTGTATGAAAAAGATCAGGTTGTGAAACGGCAAGGAAGGTCTATACTGCAAAGTAACCCACTGCTGAGATGTTTCATGGCCTTCACCTCACTCGGACAAAAGAACACGTGAATATTGTATGGAGATATTGACCATTTAGCTCAAGCGTGGAGGAATCACACAAGTCCCTGGTGTCAGTTAGTCCTTAGCCCAACGCCGTAGCAATGGTGCTAGTGCAAAAAAGGGCTAAAGGGCTTTCAGGGCGAGCGTGGGATCCAGCCACCCAGGACACAGCAATGCCCCACGTGAGCTGGACATGGAGGCAGCTCTGCTCCAAGTGCAGTTGCACCACAGGATGCTGGACACTGCCCAGCCTTGCTAGACCTCCTGGGACCTGGAGGAAATCAGTCCTTGGCGCTGGTGAGATGGCTTTGTCGCACAATTTGAGAGGTGGACAACGCCTTTAAGTCTACAAATTATTAGAATTCAAAGGAGTAGTTTTAAGTTCAGGGATGGTGCTCTTTTCATGTCCTCCAGATGCTGGAGTTACCTCTACTCTCCAGAGGCACCAAGAGCAACAGCATTTCCGCAGGTAGGAAGCCCTCATCGAGCAGAGGACTCTGCATGGATGAGAAACGTCCCCGTTCAGCCCCTCAAGCAAACTGTGTGTCACACCTTCCACGTGCAACGTCAGCATTTGGCTTTTCTCAGAAACGTTACACTAGAGTATACAAACAGATAGGACCAACAACCTTGGGAGACCCTTGTGTTGTCCCATGCACTTGGCTGACCTTCTCCAAGTTGCAAGC
>VWPW01027432.1:0-22430 GCA_013389825.1 Crypturellus undulatus
GGCCGGATTTGTGTATGCTAATGGGCCTGGCTTGTCCCGGCTTGTTTGGCATGATTTGTGGCTGCATTTATATGCAAATACTAACAACTTGCTGCTGAGTTAATTAGCGTTTTTTTTCTCGGCGCTTCCTGGAGCCCTAGCGGAAGGTCTTTATTCTGCCCACTTGGGTTGTGTGACCCGTCCTGCCCGCGCGCTCGGACACCGAGGCCCGTCCCCTCGAGGCCGCTGCGCTCTGCTCCCCCGGGAGAGCCGCGGCCTCCGGCCTGGCCGGATGCGGGAGCCTTGCGCTGCCCTCGCTCCGCTCTTCCCCGCGGGTCCCTCCACCTGCCCCGCGCAGTCTTTTTCACAATCACTGAGTCAGAACGGCCCTTTCCCTCCCTCGCAGCCTTTGTTTTCGCCCTGAGCGGCAGGGCCTGGCGGGCGCCTCTCCCTGTGCCCAGGAAGAAGGCGGTGGAGCCCGTGGCACAGGGGCTCCCAGGAGGAGCCGACTCTGCCCCTCGCATCCCGCGTTCAGAATTGGTGCCTCAGGGGCACCTGGTTTTGTTCACTTATTTCCCTGTCCTTTCTGAGCACTCTGCAGGATCTCTGGGCCCTAAAGGGAATGTCGGATTTGGGAAATCCCCGGGCGATTGGGAGGAAGCAGGTTAAAACATGAGGCCAAGGCCTGGAAAGTCCCAGTGGGGACAGGCAAGTCGCTGTCCCCAGATGGGCTCCTAGTCCCTGCCCAACTTCCTAGTGCTTGGAGCACTGGTGTTTTCTTATATGTTTGTGCAGGCGGGAATTCAAGGCGGGATGGAGCCACTTCTGCTCGCGTGTGTGCAGTGCCAGCAGCAGGCAGCTGCCGCAAAGGCTTTTGCCCTCTCCGAAGCATCGCTTGTTCTGTTTCCACCAGCACCCGATGGCCAGGACATGGAAGGGGGTTGGTGGGGTGTTTTATTGCTCTTCCCTGCTCTAATGTCCTTCCACATTGATGAAGCTCTGCTCTAATGTCCTTCCACATTGATGAAGCTCTTCTTGTGCTCTACAGCGTTTGTCAGTGTTTGGATTTCAGGCCTGGAAGTTGTGTTTTCCCCCTTTTCTTCTACTTTCTCATTTTGCATCCTGCAACGTGAAGGGGGGTGGGACTGCAGGACCATCCCACAGGGAATGCGGGGGATTTGGGATTTGGGGAAGCCGAGGGGAGGGAGGGCCGTTCCTCAAGGCAGCGCCCGCGGCACAGGGACCTTGGGGCTGCTCGGCCAGGCCGGGCGGCTGCTGCTTTCCATAGCAGCGTGGGAGCTTTGGTGGTGCCTATCCCGGCCCCTCGCTCCTGCCTCTTCGTTTCTGGCCTGCTCTGCGCAGAGCACATTCCTGCTGCGGCAGGATTAGCACAGGAATGCAAATGGCTCTAATTGCGGGAGGCAGCGCGGGCTGCGCGGACGGGCATGCTCATGGCGTGGCGCGTGGGCGGCATCTCCCCATGGGCCCTTCCAGTGTCCAGCCGACGTCCTCCGCTGCCTCGTGGCCAGGGGACCGGTGCCAACCGTCCCGCAGGGGCTGTGAGCCCGTGGGGGCGTCCCGGGGGTCTCAGGGCCTTGCACGAGGCCCTCTAGCAAGGAAGATCTGCTGCTTCTGCTAGGTTGTTCTCTGGTCTCCTACATAACTCTTGGAGCACTGCCCCAAAGTCAAGCAAGACACGCCAGCCTATGGAAGAGTTTTCCCTTAAAAGTTCAGAGAAGTTCTGTCTTCTTGAGCATTCGGGGTAAATGTGCTTGCTGCCAGGCTGTGTGGGTGTCCCCTAGCGCTCACTGCGCCTTCGTTCCAGGGCTCTTCTCCCCAGGGGTCTGTCTTTCTGGTTGACCTAACCCCTCTCCAAGACTTCCTTAACCCGCATGTTCCCGCAGCAGCTCCAGCACAGGAGGTGGAGGCGCCCGTTCTGCGCGCGAGGCCGGAACTGCCCCCGTGGGAACGGCCTCGGGTGGCGGTGCTCACGGCTCAGCGGGGTGCAGGTGCGAGCTGAGGGCCGGCACGGCACGCGCGGGGCTGCTGTGGCCTCCCGGCTCTTCCAGGATGGTGCCGGGGAGCGTGCCTGGCTTCCCGGTGCTGCCGAGCGTGACACGCCTGCCCCGGTTTGCTCGGTTCGGAGAGCCTGGGGCTCTGGCGACGTGCATGGGCCCTAGCAGTGCGTGGGGCTCTCACGACGTGTAGAGGGAGGCTCGCGCGGAGGCCCTGCTGACGTTGCGGGTGTTTGTATGGGAGCCGCCCCGAGCAGACCTGGACCATGCGCGGGTTCGAGCGCACGGTCTCTGCGACCACGGAACCACGCACGGGTTGGAGCTGCTGTCCTCGCTGCAGCTGTGGAGGCTCCAGGTCCTGCTCCAGCGCAGACCTCTCCGGGGTTTTCGGTGGTCTTTGACTTCTGCTGAGGACCTGCGTTGAGCCTGGGGGCTCTGGCCAAGTCACTGCTGCTCTTGGAGTTCGAGTTTCAGCTTGGCATCCTTATCCTGCGCGGGAAGGCCGTGCGGAGCAGAGGGACTAGGGGCAGTGTGGGCACCGCTGGGCGCCCTGCGGTGGCCCTGCAGCCTCACGGTGCTGCCCGTGCTCCATGGTCCCCGTGCTCTNCGTGGGCACCGCTGGGCGCCCTGTGGTGGCCCTGCAGCCTCATGGTGCTGCCCGTGCTCCGCGGTGCCCGTGCTCCATGGTCCCCGTGCTCTGCAGCGAGGGGCTGCGCGGAGCCACAGTCCGGCTGCTCCTGGCGCCTGGTCCCCGCTGGGCCCGGCTGAGCTCCAGCTGCCTGACCCTGGGCAAAAAGTTCAAATCTGCATTTAAAAGAGCAGAGCCCTGAGCAGCTGGGCCGGCCTCCAGCACGGCGGAGGCTCCGTTAGTGACGTGCAGCTGAGCCGGGCTCTTGCTGCGGCCCCCTTGGCTGCTCGTGGGGCCGGTGCTCGTGCGGGAGGGCCCGGCCTTGCTGTGCGCTGCTGCAGAGCTCACGTGGATGCCCAAAACTTTCCCGGCGAGGGTGCGTCCTGGGAGGAGCCGGGGAAGCCCGTGCTGCCGGCACCGCGCTGTGCGCTGGCTCTCACGGCCGGGGCCCACACTTATGGGTGCAGCAGAGGCGCCGGGCCGGGCACGCAGCCCCGTGCGCCGCTCTCGGGCAGTGCTGGCCGGGCAGCTGCAGCATCCCGCCCCGGGAAGGGGAAGACGGCCCCGGCTCCATGGAAACCGCACGGGATCGCAGGGAAATCTCCTCCCCCCGCGGCGCTGGGAATGTGCCCGGGATGGCTGCGCTGCCGGCTGAGGGGCACGTGTCACCATGGAT
This sequence comes from Crypturellus undulatus, assembly GCA_013389825.1. Taxonomy (NCBI): domain Eukaryota; kingdom Metazoa; phylum Chordata; class Aves; order Tinamiformes; family Tinamidae; genus Crypturellus; species Crypturellus undulatus. Next base: position 3,299 of record VWPW01027432.1, read on the forward strand.
ACAGGGACGGCCCCGCGCACCCATCCCGCCGGGACGCAGGTCCCTGCTACCCGCTTTGCTCTGCTTCGAGCCCCACACGGCCCCACAGCGCCTGGCAGCTCTCCCCGAACAGCTCCGGGTGGCTCCGCTCCGCACGGTGCAGCCGGGTGCGCCCAGTGCCGGCTGCCGCTGGAGATTAAGGAGGCCCCAGGGCTTCCCCTGCTGATCCTCCTCCATTCTCATGCTAAGCAGAGGGTTTGTAACCTGCTCGGAGCAAGATACTGCTCCGTTTCATGCCGGCCCTGCCTTCTGCTCCGCAGGGCCATGCAGAAATGAGGCTTGTGACCCCAGCGTGGGGGGGAGCCCGCAGAACAAGGCGCCGCGGGGCCGTCTCCCTGCGTGCGCCGTGTCTGCTGCAGCCCCGGGCAGTGCACGGGACGTGTTGCCACCGGTTCCATCTTCACCTGTTGATAGAGAATCCGCAAGTTGAATCCGCTGGGGATGCAGCGGTGCTGCGGGACAGGGCGCTCTGGGTGCCCCGCAGGGAGGGGGTGTTTCGGGTGCAGCTTTCCTTGGCACTGCTGATCTGGGTAAGCAGCTTCTTTGGATGGGGAAGGGACCACTCGGCTCTTCTCCAGGATGTCACCTCGCCAGCACGGGACAGATTTATTTGCAGCACTGTCATCATTATGGAGTTATGCTTTTTTTTTTGTCTGGAAACACTTAAACAGTGTTTACTCCCTGTTTCAACATAATGCAAAATAACAAACAGATCTGGGGGAGGGGAGCTGTAGGGGTGTGTAGCAGATGGTGAAAACAGGTTGTTGTTTTCCCTCGTCCTTCCCGTTTTCCCAAGAAAACAAATCTGCCCTTTTCCTGTTGTTAAACAGCGGCAGGTTCGCTGCGCACCTGCTAATTCCGTCTGGCTGTATCGGGGAAAGCGAAGTGCTTGGACTGGGTCTGAAGGTGGGAAATGAGGTCAGGGAGACAAACCTCACCGCTTGTCTGCATGATAGGGCTGGGAATACTGATTTGCTGAAATGCCTGTGAGCATTCCCAGCCCCATCAGCATTCCCAGCCCCATCGTGTGCTTGAAGCCTGTCCAGAGGTACCAGTTTATAGGAAACGGAGTTAGCCCGTGCGCGGCCCGGGCAGGGGGGTCTGATTTGGCTTCTCGTGGTGCAGAGCAGACAGCTGTGTGGGGCCTGTGTGGGCCAGATCGAGCACTGCTGGTGGTTCCCTTGGTGCCAAGGTCCAAGGTAAGAGGAGGAACTGGAAAAGGCAGCGTGAGTGTGAGGGAGCGAGTTAGCTCTTAATCATATCATATATTAGCCTCCTTTGCGGCAGATACATCTGCTGTAAAATGCTTGGTGCTGAGAGCCTGATTGGGCAGCCCGTGCTAAGTGTTCAAACTCCCGCTGCCTTTTTTCTTCAAACAATATCTTCTGGCTTCCAGATTTCTGATAAATTGATAAGAGGAATTGCGTGAGTCAATAGAGTTGTAGACACTTTGCCAATATAACCCTAGCGCTATTGATCTGCCAGTAAATTAAAGTCTTACTTAGAGGCTGCCGATATTTCTAATCTCCTGCCTCACCAATTACAACCTTCCAGCTACCTGGGAGAGACAGCGCGGCGGAGGCGGCTGCCGGGAGGACCGGCGAGGACCGGCCGGGATGCGGCGCTCCGGGCGGCGCGTGGCACGCCGATGCCGTGTCCGGGCGCCCTGCAGCGGGGTGTCCCACGCTTTCTGCCGCCGATCATTCCCAGGGCACGGCCTTGACTGCTGGAGGGAGGGGATGCTTTGGAAGTGCCCCGAGACGGCATCTCCGGGCTCCCTGCTTCCATATTTGGGATTCTGTGCCCGGCTGCCGCGGGATAGGAACATTCTCTTCCTCCGTGACCCCGGGGTTTCCTTTCATGGCGTGGGAGCCGACCGGCTCCTGCCGTCAAACCCATGCGGAGGAGCAGCCTCAGCCTTGCCATGGGGACCCCGTGCGGAAGAGGCCGGGCTGTCCGGAGCGGCACCTCCGGGAATAGGACGGGACGGGGACCCCCGAGGCCGGGCTGTCCGGAGCGGCACCTCCGGGAATAGGACGGGACGGGGAGCCCCGAGGCCGGGCTGTCTGGAGCGGCACCTCCGGGAACGGGACGGGTCGGGGAGCCCCGGGTGGCACAGCGGAGCCCCCGGCCGTTGAAGCCGGTGACGGTGAGGGCAGCGCTCAGATGTCCCAGGAACAATGGGATCACAGAGCTGCCCGCGGCCCGCTCCGCAGCCTGCCAGGCTGCGGCAGATCGCCCGGTTTGCCCCTTTCAAGTCTCATTTACGTTTGAAAGTCCGTAGTTAGCTTTGGGAAGAAATCTCCAGATAAATGCTGTGTTCTTTCTAATACCCCAGAGCGAAAATCAATGGGAGGGATAATTCCTTCCCTTGTCCTACACAGACTTTCATGTGTTTCTACCTCCAGCAGCACCTTTTAAATACAGAAGAGAAAGAGCCCTTCCTTAGCAGGCTGCCTTTTGGGGCAGAGCCCGCGCTCCCGCCAGGCGCTCCCGGTCCGCAGGGCGATACAGACGTGTCGGAGATCCGAACTCCAGAGTGCAGCTGCCGAGCTCGGAGCGCGAGGCCGAGTTTCGTTGGAGTGACCGAGCGCTCGGAGCAGAGCATGGGGACCTGGGGACACCTTGGTGGCAGAGTAGTTCAGTGGAGAAGGGAGGGTTTTTTTTCCAATTTTCTCCTTTCATTGCATCCAGTGGACTGAAAGTACTCACAGTTTTTTTAAGCAAAACCATAATATTGGGGTTTTTTTCTTAAGCTTATGCAAAGTGCTTTGGACAGTGACTTCTCTTTTACTGTGCACCTCGTGATGTCTATCTTGATGCGGATTCTGCATCCAGAAATATTGTGGTAGGAGTGAGTGACTGAGACTACAACAGCATGACTGTAGCCGACCGCTCTGGACCGTGCTGGTGCTGGGTGTATTCCTCAGAAACGCGCTTATTTATCAGGCCGCCTCTGCGCTAGCTGCCGTGCACTGTGCTTTCCCTGATGCTCTGGAGCTATCGCATAGGATGTACATTAGCAGTTGTACCTATTCCAAGTGCTGCTGTTCTGGCAGGGATCTGCTGAGTCTCATGATGGCTCCGTAATGGAGCGGAGGTGCTGAGCTGCAGCAGGAGCTATTTACGCCGAGCGCTTTTCTGCGGGGAAGCCTCCGAGTGCGGGAGCCGCGGGGCTGCTCCGCACAGCTCGGCGCGGTGACCGGGCTGCTCGGACACGGGGCCGCACCGGCTGCACCGGGACGCGGGAGGGCTCGGTGCCTGCTCGGTGCCCGGCCCCACGGGCGATGCCCGGGGATGCCCTCGCTGTATGGAGGCCCCTCTACCGTCCTGCTCCCCAGGGCCAGTCGGCAATACTGGGGAGACTGCACGTGGCAGGTCCTTTCGCTCCTGCAAACTGGCACACGCAACCAACACACAAATGCAGCCCATTTGTCCGTATATTTCTGTTTATAAAGGCCTGTAGCTGCTTCCAACACCTCCCAGCCGAGAGGAGGAAGCAGCCGGCATGACTTGTGTCATAAATATTGCATGTGTGCGGCCGAAGGGGCAGCGCCGGGGCGAAAACCATCCATTAGCAGCATCCCTGGGCGCATCTAGGCTCGCTCTCAGGAGCGGGATGAGTCCAAGCGTTTTTCCAGTCAGTCTGTGGTGGTTTCCCCTCATCTACCAGAGAAGCTGAATGTGATTCCGCACCCAGCCCTTGCTTTTCCCCTTCTCTGAATCCCAAAATACACCTCCCAGGCCAAATTAACTGCTCTGAGCAGCAGTATTAGCGGGTTACAGTCCAAACCCTCTAATTCCAGTGTCTCTTGACTTGCAGGAAATCTAAGTTTGGGATTTTTATGCTTTATGCTCAGCTTGGTAATTTGGACGGCATTTCTAATTTATTTTCCACAAGCTGGGGAAGAGAGTAATTTACTATTTTAAGAAGCATGTGGTTCAAAAGAGCTTTAATTAAAAAAAAAAAAAAAAAGTTTAATGCCTGTCTCAGACTGTAAGAATTGCTAGACTGGATCAGAACGGTAATTTGTAGTATTTAACCTGTACACAGTGGATGTTTCTTCCTAATTTTCTTCTTTTCTGACCTGTCCATTTAGCAGTGTATTTATAGAGTCGGATAAGTATAGGTCTTGAAGAAGAGCTCTTGTTTTACCAAAAGAGTGATTCTTTTGCTTAGCCCATGGCAGTCTGTCCTTAAAACCTTGCAGATCATCCTTCAAACCTTGCGCTAGGTACCCAGTTCCAGAGCTTTATTTCTCTTTGGTAGCAGAGCAAAATCTTAATCCTTTACCTGAAACTTTTGTCGTGATGGGGTAAGATGGTGGAGTTTGGGCTTGGTGGGCAGCGAGTGAGATGGGTCATAGCTGCTCTCACCGGTTACCTGTGTCTGGGAGAAGGTTGGCTGTTTCTCCGAGGCTTAACACGCTCAAGAGAAGCGGAGGAGCTCCCGCAGCCGCCTCCAGACCGGCTCTGGAGGGTGGTTTGGCTTCGCCCCTCGCACTGTGCGGGCTCAGCCTTGGCGGTGGCTGGTGCTGGGCAGTTTGCTCCGCTCGGTGCACGCTGTCGCTCATCAGTCACAGGGCGCTTTGGTGGGCACCTGGTCTCGGATACGGCGCGTGGCGCTTTCGTGCCCGTGGCTCGTCCCCAGGGCGGCAGTGGCAGCGCCGCCCGCAGAGCTGTCCCCGCGGCTGGCGGAGGCTGCGGTGAGCGCGAGGTGCCCAGCACTGTATTAAACACTAGTTGAGTACAGGAGGGCAGCATATCACGGGAGGGAGATAAGCAAAGTTCTCTGATTGTGGATCAATAAAGGTTAGTGACATCATATCTCAAAGTGAGAGAACCTGCTTTCTGCAGAGCCATTTATCAGATTGCAGCCTGAAACAGCGTTAACCTTTTCCTGGCCGCGTATCTGGCCCTCATCTAGCTGCGAACACAAGAGCCGGCCCTATCCGCCGCAGGAGATTCCCTGACCTTGCTCCGTGATCCTGGCGCGTGCGAGCGAGCGCGGCCGCCCTCACCCGCGGTGGCGGCAGGGCCCGAGCTCGGTGGCGCGGCCAGGGCGCCCTAGAGCTGTGCTGTCGAGGGAGCTCCGTCGCCTGGTGCTTCTCCTGCAGACCCCTGCCTGGCAGCCGGCCCTGCTCGCCAGCGCTTGTCACCGCTTGTGTTCTTGAAAAGAAAACAGCAAACGCACGGGAAACCTCCTGAGAGCCTCGGTGCGGTGGGGTGCCTGGTCTGGGAGTCTGCGCGGCGGAAAACGCAAACTCGACCCTGGACCCGGTAGCTGAAACACGGCGTTGATCGAGATCCTGTGGTGCTCTGAGCCCTGGTTCCTCAGTGATGACCTTAGAATAAATAACGTGTATTTATATTCCAGCCTGCAGAGCAGGCATGCGCAGCCGCTTCCTGTTGTGCTCTGCGTGGCTGACAGTGCTGCGTTGGGATAAGGAATGAAATCGGCCGTCGTTTCGGGACTCGCTGTTCTTGGTTACGTGCTGCGAGAGCGGAGGCAGCCGGTTCTCGGAGCGCCCCGCGTGCCGCCGTGCCGCGCTGGTGGCGGTGAGCGGGCAGGAGGGCGCGCGCCCTGCACTGCGGCTGGCGCCCGCCCCTGCCTCCCCGGGGTCCCTGAGCCGCGGCGCTGCCGGCCGGGGCTGCTGCAGGGCTGTGCCCGGCGCAGGGCCCCGGTGGGACCGGGGCTGGGGTTGCAGCTCAGAGCAGGGGAGGTTTCTGCCGGGAGGAAGTCAGGGCCCGGCCCCGGGGAGGAGACGGCGAGGAGGGACGACCGGNCGCGGCGCTGCCGGCCGGGCTGCTGCGGGGCTGTGCCCGGCGCAGGGCCCTGGTGGGACCGGGGCTGGGGTTGCAGCTCAGAGCAGGGGAGGTTTCTGCCGGGAGGAAGCCAGGGCCTGGCCCCGGGGAGGAGACGGCGAGGAGGGACGACCGGCGGAGGGCAGGGGCGCGAGGAGAGGCCGTTCTCTGAAGGAGCCTCTGTTGTCTGGCGGGGAAACACCGGGTTTTCCCGAAGCTGCCGGCGGCAGCGGAGTTTTGATGGGCTCTCCTGCGTCCCCGGGGCGCTGCCTCGCCGGGAGAAGAGCCCCTCCGCGGCGACCCTCGGGAGGAGCCGTCGGCGCGGCGCGCGCCCGCCTAATGGGCTGCGCTCCAAGTGGAAAGTGTATCCTCAATGAGGAAGTGCTGAGATATTAGTGGAGCCTGGATTACCCTGTGATTGTGCTGTCAATACCGCTGTATTGAGTCGGAGAGAGCCTGCACAACACGGGGAAACACTTAGCTCACTACTGCTGCTTATTGAGAAGCCAATAGCAATTTACTTGCTGACACTTGACATCGAATCCATTCCCGGAGGTGCAGCTCCTGCTCCGCCACGCCTGGGCTCTCCTCAACACCTGCTCCTTCCTGGCTCCGGTGGGAAGGTGTGCGGGAATTAGCGGAGCCGCCGCTGTGCCGGGAGCAGCGGGTGCCCTTCGTGCCCTGCCGGGCCCCTGGCTCCCCTTAGCCGGTTGCTGCAGGCCGATGTCCTCCGGCGCGATGGGAGCAACTGCCCCAGGAGCCACCCGTGTGGGGCTGCCCCATGCACAGAAACCGCCTTCTCCCGCGTGTCCTCCCGCAGAAACGGCAGCGCGGGTGCCCCCGCGAGTGCCGGGCACCTCTGCGCCAGGCAGAGCTGCAGCTCCTGCTTTTCCTGGGACAGGTACACGAGCTCTGGAGCCCCGTTTTGCATCCATGCAAACCTTTCTAAGAAACATCTAAAATCCTTTACTGATAGATAACTTTGGAGAAGATGTCATGACATTTGTTTGAAGAGCTAACGCCCTAAAATAGAGAATAACGCATGAAAGAGTAACGACAGGATGAAAGCAGGGCTAGAATAGTGATGCAAGATGAGGAGAAAGGGGAAGGCAACAACAGGATCCCCTGTCCTGGTTTTGTTGCTCCGCGACCTGGTCTGCTCTGGAGTCGGGCCTGGCTCTGGGCACGCCGGGATGCGCCACCGTTTCTGTGGAGTCCCTGCTCCAGCGCGCGGGGAATGGTGCAGCGTGTTGGGCTGCTGGGCAGGTACTGACCCGCTGTGTTTCCGAACGTCCCTCTTGCCATGGGCATCCTGTGCCTGCCCTGGCCCTCCTGCTGCACCCGAGCTCTCGTGCCAAGGCTGGCGGCGCTGTGCTTGCTGCAGGGACATCCTGCCGGCTCCTGCTCCAGCTGATGGCCCAAGCAGCGTCGACGCTGGGACAGGAGCCGCTGGGGGCAGCACCTGGCAGGGAGCGGTACAGGGATGGACTTGGGGACAGCACGAGGACGGGAGGACGGGGCCCGCGGCGGAGGGCAGNCACAGGGACGGACTTGGGGACAGCACGAGGACAGGAGGACGGGGCACGAGGACAGGAGGACGGGGCCCGCGGCGGAGGGCAGAGCGGGAGGAGCATCTTGGAGGCATCAGCTGGGGGGAAGCAGCAGGACGGTGCTGGGGGAGGCCGGCCTGGCAGATGCCGCATCTGGCCGAATGCTTCTGCAGGGGCCCCCGCCGCTCCCTGCGTTTTGTTCTCGTCTTGTTCGGCTAATCTTGTCCAGCAGTTGCTCCTCCTAATTACCAAAGTACTTCTGCAGAGATGTAACGGACTAATCCTTTTAGTTCTGCTTGCTGCTGGAGGAGATTGCCGCCGCTGCCCTCGTGTTAGGGAAGGAGAAGTTGGAGCAGGCAGGGCTAAATTTAGAAAGTCCCTGCTGGTGCGTAGGTGCAGTCTGTGGGCGCAGACGGGCAGCGGCGGAGCGTGGTGCACGCGGGCGCGGGGACACGAGCTCAGGGGCCGCCGGCGCTGCCCCGCGGCCGCCGCACGGGAGCTGCGTGGTCCTTGCCTCGCTGGAACACAAATATTAACTGACAAACAATTGCATAAGAAAAGGCAGAACCACTTTGTCCTGTTGACTTATCTTCCTGCAAAAGAAATAAACAAGGGAAAGTAGGAAAGTTAACTTATAAACCAGAAAACGGTTTGGCCCTTGCGTTAGTGTGGCCTGGGGCTGGCACGGCGGCCGCTGAGCAAATGTCTCGATGAAGCCCGGCCTGCAGAAGGCAGAACGATGCCTCCTTGCAAGGCAGGACACCGGGCTCCATGCGTGCTGGAGCTCACATATGCAACCCTCGCCATGTCCAGCCTCCCTGTTGGGTGTTTTCCTGCACATTTTTGTATTTAAACGGTGCCTGGTTCTGTCCGCAGCAACCCCGTAATTTTCTCGAGGAAACGTGTCCGAGGCTGAAAGCTGCTCTGTCAGTGTCTACCAAGAGGTATCTGGAGTGGAAATGTAAATTGGCCAGGACAGATCCTGTGTGTATTTAGGGTTGCCTAAGTTACCTGTTGGAAACATTAATGCTGGGTCATTACAAGAGCCTCCCTTCTGCTGGGGCCGCCGTCTCTTTCTAAATATTGATGTAACGACTTCCTAGCGCTGACATGGCTCGCAGCGCTGCTGCTTCCCTTGGACGGGCTGCCAGGCTGCGCCGTGGTGCTGCGTGTTCTCACCGTGCGCACGCGTGCTCTCGCCGCGCACACGCGTGTGCCGCGCTGGCCGGCGCGCGGGTAAATCATGGCCCCGAAACGCGGTCGCGACGGCACACGCAGCTCAGCCGAGGCCTCGCAGCGCTGCTGCTGTGCGATTTATTACTTCCTTATCTCTAACAACACCCTGAATAACATAGCAGGGCCGTGTGTGCCGTTCTCACAGCTGCTTCACTTTGCTGGTTCTGCTGTCTTGACCCAGTGCATCAGTCTCCCTCCTCCTTTGTAAGTTGTCATTGATAAATCCTGAATTTATTGCAGAAATTCTGGTGGTTTGTTTTCCTCTATAACTTGGCTATAGTTCCTTTTCTGTTATTTTAGTCCTTGAATCATAAATTTTGTGTAATATTTTAGTCTTTGGTATTGGTGATGCTTCCTGTTTTAGTTTCATCAACACCAGTTGTTTCTGCCTGCTGATTTGCAGGAACATCATCAGAGATGTGACCTAACCAGAGGACTCCTAGGACTCTTCCACATTGTCCTTATCTAGCACAATATTTCCTTTAAAAATTCCTGCCGTCGCCATCTCTCGCTGTAGCTCCTGCCTTCCCAGGATCTAGGCTAGGCCCCCTCCTCTCCACCCGCGCTTCTCCCTGTATCTACCCTATCTACCTCTCATTGGGTTCAGGGGTTCAGTGGAGCCGGTCAATCTTCAAGTGTGTCTTGGGGTGTTATTTTAGTATTTTTCTCTACTGAGATACGGCCAACGAGGCTGCTGCTGTTCGCATTGCGCCTCTGCTCTGCCCTGTCCCTTTTTAGTACACAGCTACTCCGCTTGCTGCTCTGTGGCCACACAGTAGTTCACAACCTGATAGATGGTTAGGAAGATTTGCTGTTGAAGCTGTCTAAAACATGCGTGGTTATTCTTAATTTTGGCCAGATTGCTGCTTTCTCCATTCACGCGTTGAGCTTTCGAGTTTTGTTTCCTCCTTAGTTGCAGCAGCTCTCATTACCAGACCTGTTTCTTGTTAGTTACCCTGGCCTGTGCCTCTGCTTTTTTCAGCATCCACATCTTAAATTAAAATTGCGGTATTTGGTTAATGTTTGAATGTTAACTACATTTTTTTTTGCACATGCCGTATGCTGGAACAGGAAGAGCATTTGCATCTACCTCAAGATGCATCTGCAAACTCTTGAAAGTCTTCGCCTAATTGTCCTGCTCGAGTTCCTCAGCAAGGCGATGACAGCTGGAATTACGAGCTCTAATCATGAAACATTAAAGCAAATATGAAGCGGGGAAGTGTCATTGAAGCAGGGGCGAGCAAGGGACAGGGGGAGAGGCCGGTCCCAGCGGCAGGAGCGGGACCCGCTCCCGGGTTTTGGTGATGGGATCGAGCTGGGGTCCTGGGGCCGGCGCTGCCGAGAGCCCCCGGCTGCACCAGAGCCTACGTTCCTGCGAGCAGGGACGAGCTTGGTATTATTTTGCAAATTCTGCACTCTTCATTGTGAAAACGTAGCTGTAGAGGTAGGCATGGAAAGCGGTTGTCCAATACGGATGGCTGGGAAGTTCAGGTACGACTCCTCGTATATTTTGGAATAAATTCTCCAGTCCTTGCTAAGTGCCTCTCCTCTTCCAGCAAGCTGCAATAGGGACCAGATGCTTCTTTGTTCAGCAAGCAGTAAATCCAATATTGCGATTTGGTTTCAAGTGCGGGGACCTGAGAGCAGGAGCTTCCCTGCTACTTGGGAGAAGAGGCTGCTCTGGAGACAGCGGTGCTCGTGTTCTCCCCAGTACCTGCAGCTTGGAACACCCAATACTCCGTTATTAATAGTCACCCAGCTGGGAGGGGCCCTTTTCCTCTATTTGCTGTCAAGCCTCGGGATAAAAGGAGGAGCCTCGCAGGGACCTTACTGTGAACCCGGCGAGCGTGCAAGGAGCTGGCTTCCCGGCGTCCTGCCGAGCCGGCTGCGGCCGTCGCCCCGATACTCGGTGCTTTGGGGTGGCCTTTCTTGTGCTGCGCCGTGATGCTTGGAAGAGCAGGAGGCTCGTCTGGAGCTAAAGCAGCCGCCCGCTCCTCGGCCTCGTGCCGTGGCCGTTGTGGGCTGGGTGAGCTGCGGCTCTGCCCATGGCACGGCCCTGCGCCCCGCTCCGTCTCCCTGAAGAGGAGCCGGGTACTCCTGGACCTCTCCTGTGTTTCAGCTTGGAAGGGCTCGTAGCCCTGGCATTTTTAGAGAAAGTAGTTGAATCCTCTGAGCGTGGGGGTGCACGCGCCGTGCGCCGTTGCGGGCCTTTCAGAATCACTCGCTGAGGCTGGGTACAGTCCTGAAAAGCTGAAGTTGCATAATGTGCATGAATTTGCATGAGATCGCGGGCTGGCGCGCGGCCAGCCGCTGCCGCTGAGGTCGGCGAGCCTGTTCCGCGCTCCCCCGGGTGCTGCGGGACGGGAAGGAAGGTGCTGGCCCGGGGCGGCGGTGCAGGCGCGCGGGGAGCTGCTCCCTCTCCGTGTTTGCCTAAGCGTGCGCAGCGGGAAGCTTCGCCTGAGGACTTGCACTCTGCACCTTGGAAAGTGCCGTAGCTCAGGGGGTATCGTAATCCGGCTGGTTCCTCATGCAAAGTTTGACTAGAAGCGTGGAAGGACAAGGGAAAGCAGACATCTAAAGCAGCAGGAACAATATCGGGCATCGTGGGAAACACGAGTTCTGCATGCTGATCTCGAGAGCTGTGCAGATTTGGGCTGTAGCGGTGCTTCCGAGTCCTTTAAGAGTGGTTTAAATGGGAATATCTGCTCTTCAGGCCACGTTGTCGCTTGAAAATGAGATTTGTCCTCTTGCAGTATTGTGATATAGACAAAAACTTAAAGAGTAAATAGAGATAATTACTAATCTGATAAAATCAAAAATGAGATAAGTAATCGTAGTCAAAACATTTGAAGCAATGCAAATCCCCCTAAAGCCAACGTTCCCTCGGAGATGCGTGTTGCTAGAGGTGCTCGAAGGCAGCAAGTGTTCAGGACCAGAAGTGTTTTTATCTGGAGAACTTCTTGGCACTTAGCACGTGTCCCTTGTCACAAACAGTGTGTGAGCCAATAGCCAGAGCGGGTGTGAGGTTCTTTGCAGAGCAGGCCTGGAGTGTTCTCACTCTCACTCCTCGCTGCTCCCCTTAGCTTTGCTTTCACTTTTTATTGCTTTTCTTTGTGATTTCTTTTTTGCATCCACAGTCAACAGACCCCATAACGCAGGATCCCGGGTGCGTTGTCCCCCGCATCTCCCGGGGCGGTTCAGCAGCCTCCCTGTGCTGGAGCTCCCGTGCACGGCTGCGTGCGGTCTGCGTTGGGAGCAGCGCGAGCCGGGCTGTGGCCGGTTACTCTGGCGGTTACGGTGACCATGTCCATCGGTTACTGTCGCCTCGGGCTCCGGCACCGGCGACTCGACAGCCCGCAACACATCCCCTGATCTCGCGCTCAGGACTGCCCCGGGGGTTGTCCTCTGAGGTTGTCCTCTGACTCGCTCTGTCTTACCCTTTTATGACTGACACAGCTATTTGCAAGATCTCCCTGCCTGAAGAGGCTACTGTGAGACCTTAGGATTCCCCTTTTTGGTCAATTCTTCAGTGTCTCAGCATGTAGCTTGAAAAGAAAAGCAGAGGTTTAAGAAATGCGGTTGCTGCTGCTGTGTGATCCCATCTAAGCAATCCCCTCGCATCCTGCTCCTCAGAGGAGCTCGCAGCCGTCGCGCTGCCCTCCGCGGCGATGCCGAGGCTCGGGAATCGGGGGGGATCAGGGCAGCGGCGGTGGCCGAGAGCTCTGACAGAGGCAGCGCTTTGCAGCGCGGCCCGCGGAGCAGCAAAGCGCTGGGGAGCTGTCACTCGCTGCGGGGGGGTCTCAGAAGATGCGGTGACTTCTCTGTGTGCGCTCACAGCACGTCCAAGAACGCGGTGGCACTGACAGCCGCACTTGCGGCTGGCATGGGCACGCTGGTGTTTGCCCAAATAACTCATCAAAGATCATGAAGGTTCAAAGCGTGCACGTGCTTTATGGGTAACGCGTGTCTCGGGATGAAAGCCCATTTGTTTCCCAGGACTCCCAGGCCTTGAGGAAAATGCAGTCACACAGTGTTAGTTTTCACCTTCCGTCTCGCTGCCTCTATCTGTAGTGTGTTAAAACTCAAGGAATGGATTTTCTTGTTCCCAGCTGTATTTTTCAGTGCTAACATTTGTTGCTACCAAAGATATTTTAAATAAGATGAAGAGTCGTTCACGGGACTATCCATAGTAATATATGGTCCACATGAGGAAGTGGTTTAGGCAACAGAGTTTAGCAAATGTTACTTGTAAAATATCTTTAACGTGTCACATCCCCCTGCGAGTTAGATGCAAGGAAAAGATTTGGTTGTGGTTTGAGCAGATGACATGTTGATACGTACTTGGATCCGGAGTGGCTGTCGATGCTCCAGAAACGGCTTTTGCCAATCTTCATTTGCCATTTCTGGAAGAGGGGAGGGCTCCCTGCGCCGCGACCACGGCTGTGCAGCCTTCGGAGTTACCTGCTTTTCCTCCTCTCTCTTTTGTCTGCTGGGAGATGGGACGTGGGCTGGCCCGACTCCAGCTGCCCTGTGGCTTGTGGTGCCCCTGCAAAGGAAGGGCCCGAATCAAAGTCAAGTGTGGAGGGAGGGAGGTCGGGACTGAAGGATCCCGGTGGTCCCACGGTGCCGCCACGGGTTGCGTCTTGGAAGAGGCGACCAGCCGAGGACGCCGTGGAGCTGGACCTTCCCGGAGCCGCCGTTTCCCAGGTGCTGTGGCCACTGCCAACGCAAGGGAGGAGAGCAGTGCGGCTGGAGGGACGGGCTGTTCTTGAGCAGTCGAGGACAAGGACGGCTGCTTTGAGGTGCTGCGTGGAAAGCACTCGTGGAGTGAGCTCCGTGGCAGAGGGAGCAAGAGAAATATGTCTGTCATGGCACAGAGAGCCCAGCGCCACCACGAGCTCCAGCCGCGGTGTCCGGCGGTCCCGCTCCTCCTTCGCCTGGATGAAGGAGGCAGCGAGGGCCAGCTGGCTTCGCAAGCCAGCACCTTCCCTTCCCCTCAGCCCTCTCCTGCCGTGACCCCCGTGCTCGTGTGGTGTCCAGATGCCGGCAGGCCTGGAGAAGAGCTCTCCCCGCTCTCCTCCTGCATTGCAACTCCCCTTCGCCTCTGCGGTCTGGAGTCAGGGCCGTCCCTGCAGCGCTCCTGGCTGCAGCGTGGTTCCGCCACGGGTGTCGTTGCTTGAGCGCGGGGCAGCTGTGCCCAACTGAGCAGCCTCGCGATTTCCCGTCAGACGAAAGAAAATCCCACCTGCAAATCCTGGTACGAAGCTAATTGGAGCCTCAGCATGGGCAGCACACGGTTAAGTGGGCCAGTCTGCCCTCACTTTCCACGGGGAAGCTGTTGGAGAGTAAATGCATCTTCATTGACTTTGTGATAATGAAGTTACAAGTCTTGAAAAAGCCACACGTTGTTCCAGACTATTTTATGACTATGAGAGATTATTTTTTTCCATTTAGTAGAGGTGACCTGTCTGACTTTCACCATCTTCAGCGATGTTGATGGTGGTCACTACGTATACAGTGATCTTGGGCTCTCCCTCTGGTAGCTCGGACACAAGCAGCAGTTGAGGGTGATTTATGCAAGTGTTTTATGCATCTTGTCTGTTTTGAACCTTGATAAAGAAATAAGCTGCTTTTAGACGTGGAGGCTATATTTAAACCTCCTGGCCAGATTGATTATGCTGTAGAAGTGGAGAAGTTCTTGTGTCGAAGTCTGCTTGCGCTTTCCTCTCGTGTTTGTACCTGTACTTCCATCGCTGAGCAGGTTCCTTTCCCTCCCACCTACCAGTTCCCCTTATCTGTGCTTTTGTTTATTTTTCTCTCGCTGTAAATTCTTTAGAGAACAAGAAATGATTTGTGCTCGGACATGCGTCCGAGTTTGGTGGGAGGGATGGGGAAGCCCTGAGAAGCGGGGCAGGCGCGCGGGGGGCCAATGCTCCTGTCCCTCTCGGGGCCGTGGGGACGGCCGGTGCCCGGTGTTGGCAGCGGCTCCGCTGCCGGCGCGCGAGGTGGCTCAGGACGGTGCCCGCTGCGCCCTGCTGCGCCCTGCTGCGCCCTGCTGCGCTGCGCCCTGCTGCACTGCACCCTGCTGCACCGCTCGGCGCGAGGCTCGCGAGCCCTCGCCTCTTGGAGGCGGGCCCGGTGTTTTGGCGTTCGGCAGCCAGCGCCGTCGGCCCTGGGGCTCTTGGAGCGGGGCCCGGCCTCCGCCTGCTCCGCTCTCCGCGCTGCCGTGCACCTGCCCCGAGCCGGAGCGCGGCGCCAGGAATTAATTGTCTGGTGTTTTCCTTGCCGCCGTGCTGCACTGCGGTCTGATCGCTATCTGGGCCCCTTGGACACTGGAAGCGCCGCCTTCCCGGCGGAGCGGGGCGGGATGCGTTCCCGCCTGCGGGGAGGGATGCGTTCCCGCCCGCGGGAATGGGTGCGTTCCCACCTGCTGGCACGCGGCCGCTTCGGCAGGGGAACGGGGTGGAACAGCCCGACGCCGGGACGTGCCGCGCGGCTCCGGGCTGCGGAGGTGGCAGTGCCCGTCCCCAGGAGCCGTGCACCGCATCCCTTCCCGGGCCCCGCTCCTCCCCGCCGGGAGCCTGCGGTGCTCCCCGTGCCGCGGGATGCAGGGAATGCTGCAGCTGAGCAGACTCTGCAGGACAGTGTGCGTCGGCAGCGGTAGAACGAGCGAGTGGAGCTCATTTCCTCCTCCAGCAAGAGGTTGGCCTGGGGTGGAAATGCTCCGCCAGGACCTGGGATGGATCCGCGTGGAAGCCAGCGGCGGTCAGGCCTGCTCCTCCAGGGACGCCGGGGCTTGGCAGCAGCCCTGGAACTTTCCCCGGGTGAGCAGCTGTTGGAAGGGTCTGTATTTTGTATACAAACGTGAACTGTGGTAACTGCAGCTTTGCTGGGGAGCTTCTGCTTCCTGCAGCTTAGTGGGATGTGAAGAATTGGAGGGAAAGAACGAAACGGGCCTCTGATATTCAGCAGTCAGTGCAATTATAAGGAAGTGAAATCTGTTTGTTGTTTTGGTAGCTACATTAATTCGTTGCCTCTCCATTTTGCATGCATTAGACTTTTGAACTTTGTCTTGTACGTGCATGTCCATGGCGTTTCAATCTCTCGGTCCAAGAGGAGGACCGGATTGGTGAGGGAATACTGGGCACCTCGTGGTCACCCGTTGTCCCGTTTCCTCCTGGCGGGAGGCTGGACACCAACGCAGGTTCTTACGGAACGGCCCAGTCCTGGACGTTTGCAGAGCGTGTGGTGATGACCCCGAAAGAAGCAGAGCAGGAGAGCGGGTGGGATCGAGCCCTGGTTTTCAGTGACGCTACCTGAAGAGTTTGGGAGCGTTTCGGCTTGGTCCCGTTGCAGCTCCCCGCCACGTCACGTTGCCACTGTCTTTCTGGAAAAAGGTCGCGTTGGAGCTTTTTTGAGGATATTTCTCAGTTCTGCCTTCTCAGAGAAAATCTTAATTGAGAATTTGTGTTTCTGGTAATTACACTTCATATAGACCTATTTTCTGCTGTGCTTAGTAGGTCTCTGGCTTTTCAACTTGCGCCTGCCTTGAACTCTCGGGCACGTTAGGTCACGTCAGGGAGTTTCCCCAGGTGAAAGGGGCATTAGAGTCTCTGAGTTTCTGCCTAGGAGCAGGTGAGCAGGTGGGAAGGGGAGCCCGCGGGGCGAGCGGCCCCGTCGTTACCCGCTGGGGTACCCGTTGCGGGGCCCGGGCTCAGCAGGAAGGTGCCGGCAGTGGCCACACAACCCGCAGGTCCTGAGCGCTGCCCGAGGAGGTGCCTTTGGAGGGACTCGCGTTCAGCTCTGCTGAGCGATGCCCTCTCTGACGAGGGGAGCGCTCCCTCCGTGGACTCTGGGTTGTCCTTTAGGAGCAGAACCCCCTGCAGCCTGCCCCAAAGTGCTAATTGAAAGTAGTGGTGATAAGAGCATGGGTGTTTCCAAAGAAAGGGAGCGGCACCAGGGAGCAGCCGCTGGGCCTGGCTCCCTGTGGGCCGAGCGCAAGCCTGGTCCTTCCTGCTGGAGCTGGGACAGTTTATCCTGCTCTGAGGGCCTTGGTACCGTCCCGGGAGGTGGAAAAGCTGCATGGGGCGGGCGGGCAGCCCTGTGGCCACCTCGGGACACTGGGAGCGGGAGGCTGGACCCGGCACAGGGACCCCACGAGTGGCCGTCGTTACCGTGCGAGCGGCAGCGCGAGCAGCCTCGAGGACGCTGGCGTTGGGAGAAGCGTCGTTGTCCCCTCCGGGGTGCGGGCAGCCGCTCCTGCGGGGAGGCTGCGCGTCCCAGGGAAGTGGCCTCCTGTGTCTGCCGTAGGAGAAGCTGCTCCCGCTGTCGCAGCATCGGTTGCATTTCCAACACCAACACGGTTCACTCGGGGAGCTGCAGTGCGTGTTCAGCCATGGTTAGTCGCTGGTGCAAGGGGCTTCCTGAGAGCAAACGTAGAGAAAAGCACGTGGAATATTACCCACCCTTTTTGTGTTTGAGGGGATTTTCTTTGCTTTATACCTAAAAGATGCGTTTCTCCCCCTCTGATGCTGGTGAATAGGAGCAGGGAGTGGTGACGTTCTGGGGCTGTAATGGGAACGTGTTGGGGTTTGAAGGAAGGACTGTCTAGTAGCTGCTTTTGGGATCTGTTTTTGGCTTGTTCTCGCTTGCTGCAGGAGCAGCCTTTCTCCCTGCTGGGAGGGTGTGGAAGTTCTGGTTCTGTAGAGCTTTCCTTAGGTCACAGGAGGATTTACTGGCATTTGTTACTTGTCCCTTGATGGCTCCTTATGTTGCTCTAGTGCTTCTTCCTTGCTGAAGTATCTAGAAGAATAGAACAAAATTATTTACAGTTGTTTTCTTGAAGGTTGTTCTAGAGCAGGGAAAAAGCTCTAAGGAAGCCTTTGGAGAAGGGCTCCCGCCCGGTCCCTGCGCAGTAGGATGAGAGGTGACCTTCCCCGCACGGATCCCACAGGGCCCTGGTTCTGCAGGACTTGCCTTGTGCCTTGTGCGTCCCAGCCGCATGGAGCTGCTGGCTTTGGCTCGCAGCGTGGCTGAAAGGCGTTCACGAACAAGAAGCGGCGTGCGCGGAGCGGGGCCGCATGCACGGAACGGGGCCGGGTGCGCGGAGCGGGGCCGCGTGCGTTACTGCTTCAGCTGGAGAAGGCGCTCGCAGGAGGCTGCAGCTGCAGGATGTGGGGTCAGCTGCAAGGAACTGCCATTTCCCAAGAGCAACAAAGGGCTCCTTGTCGCGGAGAGCTGGGCAGGCTGGAACCCGGCACTGGCTCCCGGTTGAATCTTTTGCCCCTTTTGACCCGAGGGAAAAAGGAAAGGTGGTGGCTGACCCTTGTGGAGAATGGGAGGGAGGGAGGGAGGGAGGGAGCTCTCATCCCTTCCCCAGATTTCAGTGAGAAATGATGGTTTTCATCTGGCCTTTCTTCAAAGTTAGTGATGAAAGTGTGAAGGGCAACGGGCAGCTTGTCGCTGCTGGACTCGAGATCACCAGGGCTTTCTCATAGACGAGAAATGCTAAGAAAAACCTGGCAGCACCAATATGTTAGAGGAGTCTAAAACACCAGCCAGCGTGGCCCAGAAAGCTGTGTAGTGCCGCATGGCCCTCAGGAGGGGAATATTGCTTTGGAATACCTAAAAACATCTGGTATGAGTCTCTGGTGTGAGAAAAGACACGAAGATGAGAAAGAAAGGAAGGGCTGGAGTATGAGGTAGAAGCACCATCCACAGCCCCGTTAGAGCAAAGCTGGGCTGTAGTTAGAGAGCTTTGCCTGGTGGAAACTCCGTTCTGCAGTGTCATCTGTGACTACTTAGAGGAAGCCATCCAGATTTTGTGAAAGCGGCCAGCCACAACAGTGAAGCTCTGGTCTCTACCAAGAGCTACTTGCAGTCTGCAGCATCTGGCCCTCGGTTTGTTACTGCCATGAAGCTGTCAGGAGCCTTTTCTGGACTGAGAAGTAGTGGGGCCCGTGTTTGGTGCTTGTGCCCATGGAGCCGCTGACAGCGCTGGCGCTGTGGCTTGCCGAGCCCGTCCTCGGCCACGCTGGGAGCCGGCGCCGCTCGGGCGCTCTCCGATCCTGCTCGTGGTGATGGTGCTTTTGCCAGGGCAGGTGTAACCGGCAGTTTGCACCTGAGCTGCCTGCTGGAATGGGTGATACCAGATGCTGTATTTCAGCCAAGAGAACCGGGACGTGGGCACAGCGCGCGGGAGCGAGGAGCCCGCTGTGCCCGAGGAGCCCGCCGTCCCCGAGGCTGCGCAGGTCCTGCTGCAGAACTGCCGCTTCACCGAGTGCCGTAGCAGTTAGCGATCCTCCTGGCTGCCTCTGTCTTCCCCAAACGCCTTATTGGGCTGACTTGCGTGTGCTTGGGTTACGCTTAGAATGGAGGAGATGCAATTGGAAAGCTATTTTTTAATGGAAATCTGTATGTTTGTTTTCACTGCTTCATCTCTGGCCAGTGTTTTCTTGTTTCTCCCCATCACAAGATGTGAATTATTTTGAATTAAAAAAAAA
>VWPW01027438.1:0-41305 GCA_013389825.1 Crypturellus undulatus
GATACTCTTTTTGGAATGCTTTGTATCATCTAGTTATACCTTTCACTCAAAAAATGATTAGACAAAACTGAAAATGCTCCTTCCTCTCAAAAAAGCAAAGAGGTCAAGGATCTCCTGACTAAACAGAAACAGGAGGAATGATTCAGTAATAGACTCAGTGTTCATGATGTGAGTACTATTTGTTTCCCAAACAGAAATGCTTTGATTCATTCAAGAACATTTTCAGAGTTACTCTAATTTGAAATGATTAGCATAAGAATGGTAGAATGTACACATTATAATAAAAGTTGATGTGAATTAAAAGTGAATGCAGGTGCTTAAAGCATGCACACTTGTGGAATATTACACCTCAGCAGAATTCAAAAATAAAGAAAATACTAGCAAGCACATTTCTGCATTAAATAAGTTGACAAATCCAACCATTATTGCTTACAGCAAAATAAGAATACCAGGATTTGTTCTAGATGAAGTCTACATGAAATAACAAGACTTTTAAGTAACTGTAATTGAAATGAATTTCTCACCCCCCCAAAAAAAAAAGACTTCCGTAGACCTTTTCTTCTATGTTCTATGTCTCTCTTTTATTGCAAGGTATGATATTTTAATGTTTAGTTTGTTTTAAATACCTTTATATTTTATATATATTTGTCTTTATAGAACACTGAAGGAAATAAATAATGGACTTTCCACCTTGATGCCACTGCCAGCTTATTCCTAACTTAGCTCAACTAGGTACACTGAAGCTAGAATCAGTATGTGTTTTCTCTCCTAATACTTTAGAAGGAGAAATAAAGTCCTTTTTTGTTACTTTTTCAAGAGTGAAAGATGTAATCTTCTGCACATTTACTAACTAGCACCTTTTAAAACTCTAGCATGGACAAGGCTTTAGCAAGTGCCTCCACTTGTTGGAGATGATCCAGTTTTGGCCTGCAGAATGATTCCCACATAATTCGAATGGAAGTAGTTCAGTAAGTGCTACAGGATACACAGTACTTTAATACAGTCTTTCATACAGTCTGAAGATGTGTTTGCTTGGCAAACTGTGGTGGAAACATAGCATTACATCCTATCTTCCTCACTGAAAGGCGAGAATATTGACACCAATACAGAGAAACAAGCAAACTCTGTCTGTCTGGGACATGTATTCCATTTATTTCTGCCCTGTTTCTATTGTTGGTGTTTCCTAACAACCTTAAAGCTGACTTGGGTCTGCCCATCTCCATGTCCATAACATTTTATGCAGCACCTGAAGAAAATTCTCATATATATTAGTTAATTCAAGCTTCAACCTTAACTCAGGCAAAGTTACAGAAAGCTTGTTTTAAGACCACTGCATATGGAGCCCCACAGATCTTTGAGTATTTCTCAGAGATCCACAGAAGGTGACCAGGAATAGCAACTTAGAAATCAGTTTGAAGTTCACAGGTGCCATTCAGCAATTTATATACACAAAATTTCACACTAGCTTTGTGCAAGGTTGAGCAGTCCAAAAACTGGAAAAGACTGACAGTTACACAATCTGTCAGGAATACACTCTGTAATAAAGACAATGCAAAGTAGTAAAAACAAAATAGCTCTAAACCGAACTGTACACCAGCCATCTTATAGTGTAACAGATGCAACTCTGCGATAGTCTTCTGTAAGGTGGTTTGGTTCTTTTAGTGCAATTGAATGTTCTCTATGAGCATCTTCCTTTGCTATCACAGATAGAGAAGCAAATGAACCCAAAATAACTTTAAAACAGGATTGCTCACTATATTAACGGACGATTTTTTTCTGTGACATCTGATTTTCCACATTTAAGGATAACTAAGATTCACCTTGCACTACTCTAGTAAATCCCTATGACAAAGTGGCTGGTAATTTTCTTACAAATAATGATTCTTATTTTGTTGCATAACCAAACAGACATATTCTTCATCTTTCACTAAAATATAGACTTTGATTTTATTTTACCTTTTTCTCACCTAAAAAAGAGGAATTCTTACATAGCTCTCAAGAGCAGCTTTGTAGTTGCACAATAAATGCTGAACTTATTTTTGCTAAATGACAACTCTGGCATCATAAAGAAGGGAGTTTGAGACAGAATATGATAGGTTATTATTAAGTCTGTGTGCACAGCGTGAACTTCTTGTGCCGAAAACCTGTTGTATCAAAATCCAGCTTTCAAAACAGACTATTGATTGGAATTCTTTCACAATGTCTGTGTTTGTTAAACAAATTGTTCTGGTACTGTTTCTATTACTGTTGCTCTCACCACAAGGTGAACTGAGGATTTTATCTTCTTTTTTTTTTTTTTATCAGGAAATGAGGCATCTTAACAGAAAGCATTTCTCTGCTTATCTGTCTTGCTAAGGCCTTGATCATATGCAACCTAAAATCAGCGTGATTCTCCTCAATTGCTTTGCTAGTCTTTAGACTAGGCCTTAATTATTTATGGCCTGCATTGCCGAGCAACACTTGGGAATACAGCAAGGCTATAGAAGACACCATGGCTGCAGCTGAAGCAAGGTGCTCTGCCCACACCTATGGAGCCTGCGCTACCTCTGCCTGTATCCATCACAAGGGTTTCTCTGGATTTCTGTCATTTTATGTAACATGAAGAGAATATGTTCTTTTAGCAGGTAGCTGGGTGACTACGCTCTGTTTGCCTCTGACCATGATTTTACTGTGGTTTGATTTTGCTGGGGAGGAGAGTCTCCTTAAAATAACAGTGCCCAGCTTTGCCTTCTCACAGACAAACTAATCATTGAGTAACTCAGTCATGAACCTTGAAGAAAAAAAAATGCATATGAATAGCAGGGGGCCCAGAAAGCAGAAACCTTTTCACCTGCATCTGACAGCTACTTGGACGACAAGACTGCTATACTTTAATGGCTTGAAGATTCCTCAGAAGCCACTGCTAAAGGGCACCAATGTCTTCTATAATATTAATGGCACATATTTTATACATATATATATATATATATATATACAGAGATATTCATGACACATATTTTATATATATATATATATATATGCATATATATATTCATGACACATATTTTATACATATATATATATATATGTATAAAATATGTGTCATGAATAGCTCTCCAGAATCTAAAATTTAGATTACAAAGACACATAAATGTGTTGAGAACTGCAGTGCTGAGTAAATCCTAATGAGAGAAGTATATTACAAGAGTATTCAGGAAAACTTCACCGAGTTGGTGCCACTGAATTTGTGAATTTCTTTTTGAGAATATACGAAACAGATGTGACATATTTAGGCCTTCTCTCTGGTGAGGGAACACCATTCTTCCAGGCAGCACTAGAAGAACATCCACCAGGGCAGGGGGGCTGAGCTGCATCAGCACAGCTTGGTTGAGAATAGTAAAGAAAAGAGAATAGTTCAAGAAAGCTTCCCATAGTCACCAATCCTAAGAGTTAAATTAAATTAATCATTTAAAACATCGCAGAAAAAAATACAGCAGGTACCCTAATGGGCTGGAAAATATCAGTAGTCAGCCGACATTAAACTCTGCATCCTGATGTATACAACTCCCTGCCCAAAGCAGCTGGTAGGAAACAAATTTAGGTGCTTACATCAGCTGCTGTAATGTCTTTGATGCTCTTAGAGGCCTGAGGACACTAGTGTCCCTCATTAAAAGAAAGAAGATCAGGGCTATTTCACTGGGTGGCAAATTAGTAGCTTCTGCTCTCAGGAAGGTTTCTAAAGAAACCGACTTCTGAGCATATTCACAGCTCTGCTAATTACTGAGGTGAATGCAATTTTCTATGACCGAGAGAAAAACTTAGAAAAATAGAGTCCCATTTGTATGACAGGCTCTTTGAAAACAGAAACAAGCAACTCATCAAGAAAATCCTGTCCTGAACGCTGCCTTATCCTTCTCTGAATCCAGACACGTGCAGTCTCCTAAGGTCAGAGCCACAGACCTAGCGAGAGCCCACCTTTGGCCAGCATGGCCCATGACTAACTGAGAGAACAGAAATACAGGAGGCCAAATTAATACCTATTAAACAGCAATTAGGAATTAACACTGGCACATTTTAGATCACAAATAAAACTGCCTCTGGAGAAAATCCTCCTCTTAATTCCAAAATGTACTAAGTTTCCAAAGCATATGGAAAATTAAGTGTGTACCATTTCCCACAGAGTTCTCCCTCGTCTAGTTTCTACAAAAAATTCCGAGAGGTATACAACATATGCCAACATATTGGAGCTTCAAGAAAAGATGCAAACTTTAATTTTGAAAGTTCATACACAAAGTTCATATTTTTACAGTTTCATTCCTGGCACACACACTATTTGAACCATTCAAAATGAAGGGGAAACATTTTCAAATACATCTTAAGGAATACCCATTCATTTCAGTTCTTTTAAAAATAACGTTTGTATTAATACTTCTTTTTTTTTTTACTGTAAATTATTGGGATAAGGGATTAAAGGCATGCTGGTCCTCCCCAGGAAAAGCTCTGTGAAGTTCCACATAAATGAGTGATTGTAACAGAAATAGTAACTAATATCACTTGCTATTATTGAGCGAAATACTGCAACACACCTATTCACATTCATATAAAGTGCTTTCAAGATTAAATGAAATGAATGAAAATACATCTGTAAGTGCAATCTGTAGCTCATCTCCAAAACTATTTTGCAGAGTTCCAGGAAATCATACAAGTGTTGACAAGGCAACGTGTAACCTTTAGCAGGCAAACTACACTAAACATTACAAAAAATTCCCACTGCTTTGAACGAGATTTGAATGAGGCTGTATTTGAGCATTTTTATGCTCAAAAATACAAGTATTTTTAGCCCTGTAATTTTAAACTTGGGTATGAATAGAGTAATTCTGCATATGATTAAATGAACTTGTTAGTTAAAATTAAGCCAAAGCACTGTATCTCTGCAACAATTCACAATTATGATGCATGTCTGTGCTTCTGTCTCTGAAACTCTGTAACTGCATCTAGAATTCTTCAGCCTACAGATGTTATAAAAATTGCTTGAGAGAAAAGATGAGACCAAATGATTTTTCTATCTATTTTACCATATTTTCTTGCCTATGCTGGCATACTCCAGTTTCACTTTTTTCTTTGGAATTGAGGGCACCGTTACGTTTAAGGAGATTCTTGCCAACTGTGTTTCCTACGGCACAATTTCTCTATGGATTATTTGCATCAGCTCTAAACTAAAATATGAGGGTGAAATGATTTCTCAAGATTTTTACAAACTCCTCCTCTAATGGTAACTACATTTTTGGATAACTTGATATAGCAAGGGATGAATGAGCTCAAATCCGGCTTTATAAGACAGTGAGGCAGGGAAAGCAGCACAGAGAGGGACAGCAGACTTCTTAGAGGAGCTGAAAGAACAGCACAGACCTGGACTAGGAATATGGAATTGCTGCAGTCGGTTGGTCCATTAGTCCAGTCTTTTACATAGGATAGATGAAATCCTCAAATGCCCCAGAAAAGATACAGGAATTCTTGTAAAGACAATTATGGAATAAGTTGTCTTTAAACACAGTTCCTTCCTTCCTGCTGTTTAACAGCCATTTCATGGTATGAGGCACTGTTTCATTTTATCTACTATAATTATGGATTGAGTTTATTCTCTTTCCTACAAATTAGCACTTCAGAGCGTTATACATTTTGATTCTACATATTAATGCCACACAGTTACACTAACACTAGTGTTGATGCACTGGCAAACACATATTGAGCTTTATCCTCTCAAGAAAGAAGAAAGCTAACAAGTGCCAGAAGGCTTTATTTTCTGGAAAGAAAGGAGTTATTCTCTGAGATCAAACAATCTGTAAGGTCCCTTTTCCCTTTTGAAGCCTCTGAATAACAATAATCCCCCTTCTCGGCTAAAGAGGACTGGATGTTCCCTGAGGAGTTTGAAACGAGAAGATTACTGAAGAATGATAGGGGTGATCATCCAAATGTTCTTCGTACATACAGCTGGGCTGAGAATCAGAGATAAAGCTTGGGAGTCTGTCTCAGGATGGCTCAAGCTACTTGGAATAAATTCCCTACTCACTCCCTAGCAGGAGCACAAAATGCTGACACTGTAAATACTATTCAAAATGTCTTCTTCATGCCAGCATTTTAATAACCAGATTTAATAACACAGTCAGAATTGTGTAACATCAGGTGCCAGTGTGTACGTTACTCTAGTTTTATGCATACAAGACAGCAGAATGCGCATCTTTGCACAGAATCGATAGAATGCAGTGAGGAGCTACTTAAGAGCCATTTTCTTTGCAGAGGAGTTTTCACAAATAATTTAAATCAGACATATGCCCTAAAAGATAGTTTGCAAAGGTCTTATACATAAGAATTTATATGTGCAGGTTCATGTATACTAAACCGAACCTCTTTTTAAAATAAGCTGGCTCTTAGTTGCCTTATGAGTAAATGTACATTCACCTCAATATATTTTTTAACTACCGGGGTAACATCAATGTGCAAATTATTTTTCACAGCATATTGTTCTAAGCTCTTTTCTTCTTATAGACATGACAAGCAACAGCAAACTCTTTGTCCTGACTTCTGAAGTGCATCTGCGCTCATTTAAAATGGTAGTCACACTTGGTTAGACTATTTCCCTTCCGACCACTTGGCATTTATCTAGCTTGCTGGTTGACAGAAAGGGAAGGCAGTGGGTTTTTAGTGCTTTTTAATTTTTTAAGGAAGAGGACACTGCATGTTTAAGAAGCAAAGCACTGACAGAATTACCCATTGTTTGTAGAAGGTGATAGAATCAACACAAACCTAACAGAAAATTAACTTTGAATTCTGTCCGAGTGGCTGTATTTCACCTGCTCTTTAGTAAAATCCAAAAAGAAGTTAATGTTCCTGAATGCTTTCATCAACTCACTTTGCTTTCTGAAGTAAACGGTCATAAAAGAAACCTTAATTAGCCCCCATGCTTCTTTAGTAGATACCAAATGATATTTAATAAATATAGAATTAGAGCAAATAAGGCAGTTGCTTGCTAATTCTTTAAGTTAGATAGGATCTAAAGAAATCTCAAGCAGTGCTGAAATGTGATCTGCCACATCTAACAAACGTTGACCCCTAATTTGATAAAAATAATTCAGGACTAGTCCCAGAAAATAAAACGCTGAAGAGTCAGTTTCTATAGAATGATAGCATTAATTTCCCATTTAAAAAAAAATTAAGCAGAATCAGGAAGTCAACTTCCCCTCACTGACTGGCCTGTTAATAGATTATGCAGGAGAAAGAGCTGCATGACAGGGCTCCACTGCTAAGAGCTGGGGAAGACATAGTTATTGCCAGCCTGGAGGGAGTTAACTGCGAGCTGTATTTACTCCGTGTGCGTGTAGATGCCGAGGAGCCAGCCTGAGCGCTCCCGGCTTCCCCGCGTCAGCCTCGGCCAGGACACCCCTGACTTGTACCAGCCGGCACAAGTGATGCCAGGAACACTCGTAGGTAGCTCCGCGTCTCACCACGAATGCACTGCTGAGCATCCCGGGTGAAGAACAACTGGCGCGAAAGATTTTGTAGCGAGACTCTTTCCCCTGTGGAGAAATTAAAGATTCTGGAGGGGAACACAAGGGGTCCAGTTTCCCATGCTGGGAGGCAGGATCAGCTGAACGTGTCTGTCCTGTCTGACCTGTTCCTGAAGAGCTGGGCTACTGGAAATCTGCATTGCACACATTACTGCTAGGAAGTTTCTTCTGATGTTTAACCTGAATCTTCCTGCACCTTTAAGTTCATTATTTATTATCCTATCCACCACACACATAAGAAACAAGCTACTGTTTTGTCCTCTACAGAAGTTTTGGATGGTTTGGAAGCTTTTGATATGCCTTGCCTCCCTTTTTTTTTCCAAGGCCAAACAGTCTTATTTCTTCCAGTCTTTCCTTGTAGATAATATTTTCTACATTTCTGACAGTACTTGGTGCTTTATTGCAGGATCTCCTCAATCAGCTCCGGATTCAGAACCGAAAAAAACCCACGGTTCTCCCCTGGAGGCCTCGCCACCAAGGAGGCAAGATCGCTGTGGGCGTCTTGCAGGCTTGCAGTGAAGGCAGCCAAGATTTTGCATAGCTGGTCAGGCAACAGTCTTCAAATTGCCTGTTAACTGCCCTATCCACTTCAAGATGACCGTGTTCCTGCCGGTTCTGCCTGCCTCCCCTGCTCCCACTCTCTCAGGCTGCATCCCTAGTATCCGAGTCGCTGACAGAAGGGCCGTCCTCTCCATGCTTGGAGGGACTCAAGTCCCAACCGGGCACAAGCCTGAGTAACTTGCTTGGGGCGGACCTGCTCTTGGGGCAAGGACAGGACCATCTCGAGGGGCCTCTTCCAACCTCTGCCGTGCTGCGATTCCGCACCACAAGCATTTTGCAGCCTGGCTCGCAACAAGCAGCACATCCCAGGGAAAGGAGCTCGGGAAACCTCACTCGGATGACACATTAAGCCACAATCCTCCTGCTCATCCGAAGGAGCAGAAGAAGGAGAAAGACTATGTGTTTTCAGGCAACACCCAGCACATACAACACACTTCACAGCACGACTGCAAAACACATTCCTGGTCCTGAGGTTTAGACATAATACAGAGGGTTAAAGAAGATAAAGGCTTGGATTAGGGGGAGGAAAACAAAAAAGAAAAGCTTGCTAGACCAATTTTCAATTTATCTTTTTACTTTGTGTGTGAGTGAATATGTGTGTATATACAGGCACTGAGGAGCTGAGGCACTGCTGGCTACGTCAAACTGCTGCCTTTACTTTTGCTGCTCACACACTGGCTAAGCTGGCAGACTTGACACCTCTACACATTTCAACGCAGCCTCAGCTTTTGCTTCATTTTTATCGCGTATAATGTTAGACTGGTGCATTTTTCTGTAGTTTTCATATTTTAGCCTGTAAATTGCTCTTACATACGCAGGACTGAAAGACATGAGATAAAATTTGCAATGTATCGTTCATTTAAGCAAAATAAGATAAGATAGATATGGATCCAGGGTTATAAAGTGAAAACTTTTTATTGGGCAGAGATTCAATGGAAAAATACAGACATTCCACATGCAGCCTTCATTGGGTGGGGGCTTTATCAAACCCTGCAGACAGACCATTTAAATGTCTGGTAGTTTTGAAAATTAAAGTCAAAAAATTGAAGGAAAAAAAAAAAGTCCAACACAACATTTCTTTACACAAGGAGTTTTAGCCTCAGAAGTTTTTGGAATGTATTCTAAATAAACTTATTTTAAAAGCTTTGCCAGCCAATTGCAATAAAGCCCTGGCTTGGTATCACCTTATAATCATACTTAACACTTCTTTTTTCTTCTTTTTTTTTTTTTTTAATTCTAGCTTACAATATTTCTTGCTCCAATATATTCCTCTTAATTTCAGAATACTTCAAATTTAGAAAACAGATACTAGTAGCATGGGGCTACAACTGAATATAACTGAAATGAAGAAGCTGATGACAATTTCTTGATGCATGCAGGGTAACAAAACCCAGCACACTGTGGTTCATACGCAGCCACAGGAAATGTTTTGAAACGTTTGGCTGGCGGTGAATATGTGAAGCCTTTTAGACTTGTTTTGAAATTCTTACTTCTTTCCTGGATTTGGCATTTACTAAAAAACTAACTGCGTCTAATCCTGGCATCAGGAGTAAAGCCTGAAGCCTGAAGCCTGTAGCAACCCAACAGCAGAGGCATGAGTCTAACCAAGTCTTCTGCCTTGGAGCTTCGGATTTGTATCACCTGCATATTTTTATCCTACTGTAAATGTAATATTATGCATATAGTATTTTCTTCCTTTTAGACTTCTTTTTTTTCTTGACTGAGATCTCGTGTTAATGAGCTTCATAGTTTATTTGTAGATTGCATTAAAAGATGTTTAGGACTGCAAAAGATTTTTTCTTTTCAATTTAATACGAAGAATTTTTTGGTTTGGAAATTACAGAAGAACATAAAGATGACCACCTAGGTTCCTTTTTGTTTGACATTCCTTATATTCCATTTTTCTATCCCTTACCCTGTCCACCCAGTTTTCAATCAGCCAGCAGTTTCTCAAAGAATGCCTTCATCTCTCTTGCAGTAATTTCCACACTGAAATACGTAGTATATTATGTGCTCAATGCTTCCAAGGACACAGACCAAAGACTCTTTGGCTTCTGTATATCCTGAATAAAGATTTCTTTTCTAGTCTAGTTTACTCTTGCTTCAGGATTAGTCCAGTGGATCATTCTGAGTAAATCTACCAACCCTTTTTTCAGGAAGTTATTAAAGTGAAGATAGAGAAGCCCTGGAAAATCTGCTTATTCAGAAATTTATTTTCATTTTGGGGAAATATGTGAAATATTTACATTTTATTTCTTATGTCTGCAACATTTTCAGAGAAAAGTACTATTCCAAAACAAAACAAGGCAGTCTAGGAGAAAAAGTTGGAAACAAGCTTAGCATCCTGCAAAAGAACATTAATTATTTCATGCTTTGGAATTAGTCCTCACTCACGTGAGTAGTTGTCCTGAAAACACCTACAGTACACCATATACTAATGTATTTTAGCATTTCCATAGGGAGGTTTTTTTCACTATTCCTCCCGTGACTGAACCTATAATCCTTGCAGAAATCCTCAGGTCCTTCCTGACAACTGGGGCTCTCACAACATACCTTGCTAAAGTTGACCAAATCTGTATTTAATCATGTTAACCTCTTTTTAATGATGATATGTATCATGAAAATGGTAAGACAAAAATGGTCCTCATAACATCCCAAATGGACCTAATTCCTTACAGGAACAAGTAAGATAGGATGACTGTTTGTATTTGGACACTGTGCACTGTAGAGTGAGGAGTCTCTGATGCTTCCAGATGCTTTTCAAAATTTGCTGCTGCTGTTACCTTTTTGGTTCTTGACAGAGTGAATAAGGTAATGCTAATATGTGAGATGTACAGGAATTATTTTATAATTATGCATCTATACTAGGATGCATAAACAAATTGTTTTTGATAGCATATATGAAATAATTCTTGCCTCTTTCTGGAACTGAAGTCTCACATTTTGGGCAACAAATGTAAAAGATTTTTAATAGAAAATTTTAAAGAATGATATGGGTCATACGAAGAGACTTCTCACAAAATCGGTGAGAATGGTGAAAGGTCTGAAAAAACACGTATCTATCTATCTATCTATCATCTCACTTGTGTTTGTCTTCAGTCCACCACGACTCCAGCTGCCAGGAATGCTCTAGGAGAGGCATCCTGCTGGGAAGCAAGTAGTTTGAGAGACCCTGTGAGGTTCCCTATAACCTTGTCCTCTACTATTTCTGGGCTTTGAGTGATATTTCAGTGAAAAAATGGATTTATTCATTTAAATGCTAAGACTTGCTAAGATATACATAGGGTCATCTAATCTATTACCTTTATGTTTCATGTAAATAAAGCCTATTAAAGAGATGCTCTGCCATTAAACTGTAAGTTACATCCTGTACAGAATGAAGGATCAGTCCTTGACTTGTAGCAGTCTCTGTAAATGTGTTGTTTTCAATTGTTTTGGTATAGCACTGAAATTGCATTAAGATGTTCATTAAAGGATGATGGCATTTTGTGCTAAGAACTAATTTTACACAAAAGATATAAAGTGAGAAACAATGAAGTCTTAGTTTCATATACAGAGTGTAAGATGGTGGCAGAGATAAGAAAAGTATTATTATTCCCCAAGAATCCACACACTTTATCTGAAAAAAAGCTGCTTTCTGCTGATATTACCTATTTCCCCAAATACAGTTGTAGTTCTGGGAAAAGTCCAAAAGAGATATGGAATCCATAATACGTGGACAAAGTCTAGACTCAATTTTTTGCAATACAAATCACTTTCCTCCCTCTTTATCAGAAATTTGGTGTGGTTGCAGCTAGTGTACTTCAGGGAGAGCTCTAGCTATATTGCATGACTGCATAATTAAGCAAGTCATTTTTTTTTCTCCTGTGCAAGATGTGAGGAAATGTTTCCAAGGCAGGAAATCTTCCCTGTAGTTTGCAGGCCCCTGACTACCTATTGCTGCAACTCATGCTCTGAAATATCATCTTATTTGAAAAATCTTTTCATTCGTGGTCATAGGCCAGAGTGCCCAATCCCATTTTCCCCAAACCCTCTGCACACCAATATATGGTAAAGGGCTCATGGAAGGAAATTGCAGCATGCAGAGGTGAAGGGGCTCTCCAAAGAGACAACAAATGTTAGAAGAACAAGTGAATGTGATGTGGTAACATCAAAGGTGACCCCATTATGTGATCAAGATCCTTCCTTAGTTGTAGGTAATCTGACATTTGCAAGACACCTAGTCAACAGCATATTCATAACCAAAGGACAACAGTCTACAAACAAATATTAAACATACAAGCAGGTTTTGGACACTCACAGGTTTTGAGTTGGAGCCTACACACTATTTTTCTATTTGTTTCCCTTATAACTCTTATAAGCAAATGCTACACGCTCATGGAGTCACTATCATAAGGACAGATTTATTATTGTAAAAGCAAAAAGCATCAATTAACTGCAAATTTACTTTGAAGCAGCTGATTCATAATTTACTTTTAATAGCAAAAGAGTAAGGAATAGCGGCAACAACTGTATTTTTAGTATTCCTAAGCACAATTAATTTTCTAGCTAGCAGATTAAGCAGCAACTGCATGACAAACCCTTCAAGAGCTGTGGATATATTTCGTTATTCAGGGTGGATTTCTCGCCATTACTCGCCTTAGATAATGACTAATTTTCCACAGATCTCCTTGAATTCAGAATTTCAGTCACTGGGTTTCCCATATCGGCAATGTAACTCACGAACACCTGCATTGTAGGGCAACTGATAGAAAGAAGCAGGCATGACTTTGGGTAATGTAATAGTCCCTTTAGGGACTTATGAGATGCAATTATTGAAGGGGGAACAAAAACATAACTTTTAAATAAATCATTAACAGAAATTGTCATTTTCATCATGTGCTACTGAATTGAATTGTCTGCAGCTGTAACCTAAATTCCAAGAAGATCTTTGTGGTATTTATTGAAAAAAAAAAAGGGAAGAAAAATATTCTTAAACACATGCTAAAATCAAAACTTTATATGATACTGCTGCTGGACAGCATTCAGCGCCCACCTCAGCTTTCACAGAACTGGCTTGGCCGTTTTCATATAATCCTAGAGTTGGCACAACGGTCACATCCTCAGGTAATTACATATTCTCTGGAGGAGGGAGCCTGCAGCACGCACTGATCTTTCCAAAGATCCTTCCAGGCTGTCTGCTCCTCAGCTTGTTCTCAACCAGCCCAGGAAAGACGGATTCAAACCTAACTAAGAGTTTGGGAATTAATTCCAAGCACTGCCAGACACAGACCTATCTTGAAGAGACATTCATGAGCCATGGACAAGCCACTGTGCAGGCCCTGTCCTGCTCTCCACAGGCTGCACAACCAAGGAATATATCAAAACATTGTCTCTCTACAATATGAACACTAACAGAGAATAAAAAAGGGAGGACAGGTTCAATAACACGTGACAGGAAATGCAGATCAATACACTGGAGCTTCAGCACTGGCCAGCAAGGATGTGGCAGCAACCCACAAGGGTGGCAAGGACGATGGGCTGCAGGACGTCTCCCTGCGTTCAGTGAGCTTCGCCTGCTGCTATGAATGCAGGAAGCTTCCCTGGGTATTTTCTCATAATATTTTCTAATATCATATTCAAATGCATCACTTTTATTTTAGTATCTTATCTTTTGCTTGCCAGACCCATCTAACTATCCAGAGCTCCTACACAGGTTAATTGTGTGCACATCATTCTGCAAGCTCCCGCAAACTCTTCCTTCTGCCTGTCATTAAACATGTCACCGTTTCAGAGCGGCGCTAACTGGCTTGTACTGAAATCCCTGAACGACAGGAGGGCTCCGTCATATGTGACACGTGTTGACTCGTACTCTGGTCTCTGGGAGAAGGTGCAGCACTCCCAGAGGAAGGCCAGCTATTTCCAATGAACTGGAACTCATATACACGACTGGATGGGTTATCTCCTGGTGTGCCCACAGCCACATGTAGCGTAACATAGCCTGCATATAAGCTGCATATATTTCCTGTAAGCTGAAAGTCTATTTCAAGCTCTTTTGCATTGCTATTCAGTGTTCAATATGCCTACACGGACATCCTGTTGATGTTAGCTTAAGCTTGTGTTTAAAAGGTGACTTTTTTTTTCTTTTTTTCTCAAATGGGGGAACATGCAGAGGAGGAAAATAGCAGCTCAGGAGGCTAACCCCTTGATCCCTTAAGAGCAGTGTTTGTTTAGCACACAGGAAAGAAAGCGTGTGCGTAATCAAAGATATCAGCATTTGCTTTACATGTAATGGAAAAATCAGAGAACTGAAGAATGAAGGCTGCAACAGCTGGCATTTCGTACCAAGGAGGGAACAGAGCTTTTCATGCATGGCTCTGGGGTAGTTTAGCATGATCGGTTTGACTAATGAAAGGTCATTTGATGCCAAAAACCAAACCGTAAGAAAAAGTATCATTCTTGACCAAAAATCATGTGAGGCTTAATACTGATCTAACTTGGTAAAAAATAATCTTGCTTAGGGACTGCAATAGTTAGCCTTAAGTGACCTAGTTGCTTTAAAATCTCAGAGTGTGGAATAAATTGTTTTGGGGTTTAACATACTGCCAAATTCTTCCAAGCCTTTCAGCTGAGGCATTCAGTAGGCAAGACACTGCCTTTCCAGAGTGCATTGTCAAACTGTAACATGTTATATCACTTAGGAAGTTCTCAAGTACAAATGTTCAATAGTGCTAATCAGCTCGAGATTACTTGCCATGTATGGTTTATAAAACCAGACAGCAATGCATAAAACTAATGGAAAGAACAAATGGCGTTTGCTAAGCTCAGCTGTTGGCAAACGCGCCTTGCTTTTAGCAGAGGAAAGCATATCCAGAGAGATCTTAAGCAAACACAGAACAAAGTTAAGTCCTTGGTGGCTTTTATTTTAAGAATGTTTGCCTTAATAGTTAAGCAATTAGCTTGATTTATCCATGACCTGCTATCTATACTGAAGCACAAAAGCTATAGTTCATTAATAGAGAAATTGAGGTACATAAAGCCATGTTAATAGCAGCTTTATTCCCTCCACAGAAACTGTAAAGTGCAGTTTGGTATGGAAATGAAAAACCCCATCCTTAAAAAAGAAAATTTCCAAAAGTATGTACATAATAGGCTGAATTTAGCAGTTCAGATGCCACTTTCCTGCTATGAAGCACAGCATCTGATCTCCAAAGTTTTTGAATATCCGTTCCATGCTCAATGGCAGTCTCAGGTGCACAACACTTAGGCAAGGCCAACGTTTCTGCAAGGGAGAAGTGACTCTCTTTTCTGAAGTCAAGGGCTTATTTTCCTTTGGCAACAAAATCTATCTGGACACTGTAAGCCTTTGCTTCTAGGAGACACTTCCAGAAATCACTTCATATAGACCACTGCATCTTAAGGATAGGATTGTCTAACGTTACCCTCCTCATTTATGAGATTGCAGTATTGCATTTTTGCCGCTGTCACTCGCTGTTATTCTAATAGAGGTGCATGATAGGGGGCTGCTGATGCAGCGGTTAGTGAAGCCTTCTTGTCTCAAGGAGATGAGAATGAAAACGCCGTGTTGCAGAGGTGCAAGCTATTGATAATATAGAAAATTAGAAAAGGTTAAATTTGTATCTTTGCAGAGCCACTGTGCAAGTTATGATCCTGGTTATATCAGTCTGGTTGTGGTTTTAAAGACCAAAAGTGTCTCTTATCTCAGGCCAGCTGTTATATATTTGATAACACTCTATTCTGGGTGGGGGTTATGGTCTGCAAGAAGGTAACTGGGGTTACTGTTTCGTTTTTTTGAAGCTTTTCCTGACATCATATATTGCACCAGAGAAACAGAAGGTTTTAAGTACAGAACACACAAAAAGATGGTTTTGAAGAATTAACATTACAGGTAAGTGTTTAAAAAAGGTAGTGGCAAAGCAAACAAAGCCGCAAACAGAGCAAACCCAAAGACTACAGCTGAACTTATAAATAAAAAGCACGTGGGACAGTTCTCTAGCCTTGACACCAGCTGATCTGCAGCAGCTGCACCCTTGAGCTCCCGAAAACAGGCTCACACCATGTACTGGCCACAGCCTCCTACACATCCCTCTGGACCCGCTGCCACGGGCTGTGAACTGCCAGCAACAACTCCAGCAGCTTAACAGTGTCAGCCATGGGCACCTGGGAGCGTCCCTTGGCACTCCTCAGTTTCCTGGTATAATTAGTGGCTTGGCCGCAGGGACGGTGAGGCGTGGAGCAGAGGCCGGTGGTCTGCAGCGTGGAGCCTCCGTGCGCAGACGGCTCTGGCAGACGGCAGCGCGCTGAGCTCCCGCGCCGCACAGGCAGGGGCAGCGCTCCCACGCGTTCTCTGGAGCTGTTATCAATGCACCACTTCTTTATGGCAGTCCATGGGGACTGCAATTTCATGTACACTTCAAGTTTGCATAAGCGAGAAATCCTACCATCTGGCCGCTTGTCTCTGCGCTTCCTGCTCCTTTGGGCTGACGCGCTTGT
Organism: Crypturellus undulatus; assembly: GCA_013389825.1. Taxonomy (NCBI): domain Eukaryota; kingdom Metazoa; phylum Chordata; class Aves; order Tinamiformes; family Tinamidae; genus Crypturellus; species Crypturellus undulatus. Next base: position 16,599 of record VWPW01027438.1, read on the forward strand.
TGCGGTGGCCACAGAGCAGACCGCACTGGGAAGTGACCGAGGCTCAAACGAAGCCTTTGGCCGACCTGCTGGCTGCTCAACGGACCCTCTGCCCTCATCACGGCCTCAGCAAAGCTCTTCTCTCCTGCCAGCTGCCATCGGGCCCTTCCAAAATGCAGCCTCTGGAGCAGAGCTTATGGCCCTGGGCTGGTTAGATACCCACTAGAAATTGCTGGACAAGAAATACAAAATTATTTTCCTTGCTTCAAGCACAGAAAACAGCCGTAGTGTCACTGTAAACATAAAGCAGTTTTATTTACTTTACTTCTACTTGGCTTATTTTAAAGCTTGCACTATTTCACTTCAGTTTGCCTCATTTAGCTGACCAGAAAGGTAGGGTTGGCTCCAGCTGCCTGCACATGCAGTCAGTCAGTGCGCAACCTTCCTTCAGAGAAAGACCCTTGCAAATTAAAGGCCATTTTTCTAAATGTGTTATATGTTTTGCTGCAATGCTGGATTTGCCAAGGTGAAGCAGCTCACTGGCAATCCTCCCTGCTCCCAGCACTGCCAAGGCATCATTGACATTTCAGGATGCAGCAGAGGCAGAAGGTTGGTAACCTTGCTTGGTGTAACCTAGCCGAGAGGCTGATGCTATTCGTGAGAGGAGCACAGCAAGCATCTTATTTTCTGATGCAGTAAAACTTAGAATTTAGGGTTGCAAAGAAACCAATTTTTGTTTTTAAAAGCACCCTCCCTAATGACCTAGCCCAGCGCCTGCGCTCCTTGACCTCACGCTGCGTTGCACGTAAGGTTCACTCACTCAGCACCACATTACATCGCATTTCTGTAGCCAGCGGGTCAGTAAAACAACAACTAACAGGACGGAGTTCAGAAAACAGCACGATAATGGTGCGGTACCGAGCGCTTTTCTCAGAGCAGATAACTGGTCTCCGGCAGGGAGGAGGGGGCAGAGCGGCAGGGCGGAGGAGGCTGCGCGTGCGGCGCCGCGCCAGCCGTGACTCAGCAGCGCTGCTGGACGCGGCCCAGCATGACGCAGCAGCGCGCGGCCCAAAGCCGCCCCTCGCGCACGTCTCGAGTCCTGCCTGCGGCCGCCGGCATCTCAATCTGAAACAGCAGAGCAGAGCAGACCTCTTTCCTCCAGGCCCCGGTTCAGCTTTTCTGCGGCTAGATTGTTTTTCACTCACGTTTGCACCAAACAGACTGCGTTTGGTCGACGCGTCCAGCCACATTTACTTGGGGAAGGAGAAGCAGACACAAGCAGTCAGGGACTATGACCGACTCCATGGGATGTGGGAACTTGAGACATGGCTGCTCTTCAGGAAAGGCATCTCAGTGCATCTCAGAGCAACTGCCCACTGCTGGAACAAGGACTCCAGAAATAGAGAGCTGTAGATGTCACAATTATTACCCTGGGGAGTTTGGGTAAAAACAAACTGAAACAAAACCTCAGGCAGACAGCAATCCTCTTCTCTTTTCTAAATAAAACCTAAAAATCTCTTTGATGAAGGGCAATGTGGTGATCTGCTTGTGGTACAGTGGGAAGGCCGAGGTCTGCCTGTCTGGATACGTGTCTTCTATTTCCATCTTGTTGTTGACCTGCTGAGGGACTTCGGCAAAGCTGCTTCCCACTGTTTACTGTCTTTTATTGCCTGCAAATAATATTTGGAACAGGGTCTCCTATTTAATATGCCGTGGCTCGCGAAGGGTGAGGGTGAAGGGCCCGTAATGGCTTGGCCATGGGGCGAGCAGCAGCCAGAGCTGCTGCTGAAACCCCCGGGGCCGCGTGGAGCGGGGCCGCAGTGAGACTGCTGCTCCCGAGCTCCCAGGGCTCTAACGTCAAATCCCGCAGCTTTCCGCGCAGCGCTCCAGCAGATCGTTTCTCCCTGTGGCTGTAAGTCAGTATCACAAACACACAGATGAAGAAAAGGGAAAAAATGTGAGCCACACTGCTGCAAACCAAGACCTGATTGCCGCTCGCGCTGGAGCAGGCGGCTGCAGGAGGCCGCGCCGGCCGCTGCCTCTGCACAGCCACAGTTTATTTGCTGTGGGTCTTTGCTAACTGCACACGTCTGTGACACCAAACCGGTGCAGGACAAGCGAGAACATTATATAATGCCCCGCTTCAGGAAAGCATTAATCCACACAGTTAAATCTCGCCCGGTGCCGAATAGCACTTAAGTATGTACTTAACTGCAATCCTGAAGTAGGGTGCAGGGCCAAGAGGTTATTAATATATTCTTGGAGCCACTGACTGCTGGCTTATTGCAGCAGAGAAACCACCAGGCAACTGCTTGCTTGCAGAGAGTCAAATGCCAGAGAGTCAAAATCTGAGTTTTACTTTGCTTTGTTTTTAATTTTATTATTCTATGATTCTACTGCTATTTTTTGTGTGATTTTTTCCTGGTGTTTTAGTGATCTCTTTGGGCCGTGTATTTTGATTTCTGTACTAACTCCATCTTGCTTCTTAATTATAGATTCACCATGTTTTCATTTATAATCCTCTGTTTATAAACACCTTACACATGGTGCTCTGTAAAAGGATGCTCTGTAAAAGGTGCTCTGTAAAAGGATGCCAAATAGGTATGTGCTTGTGAAATGTTTAAAAGGGTAGAAAAAGGCAGAGTTGAATCTGTCTGAAGATATCTGTGCAGCAGACTATCATTATACACCATTTAGGACCACGATTTTTTTCCTCCAGTACCTTTGCAGGCTCCATTTTGGAAAACCAGGATGAGCTAGAAACGGAGGACATTTTGCTCCATTTTTAACAGTTGGGAGCACAAGATTCGCATCCCCTCAATTTCCCACTGGCAGCAACTCAAAGCTGCGCTGCAAAGAAAAGGGTAATTAGGTCAGTGCCCTTCTCTCTTTATATCAAGGAAAACCCAATCTGTTTGCTTTTTCCCATTAGAAATGCAAGCCCTTGTGGGCTCTAAGCTTCCGTATTACCTCCAGCAGCACCACACTGGTAACAGTGCAAGAGATAAGACAGAACTGAGTTACTCCGAAGATTTCATGTTACAGTCTTAGCTTTGTGTCTTTCTTTCTTTTTTTTTTTTTGCTTTTCTTAAAAGTCTGTTCAAACTGTGTGCAGGCAAGTGGTGCTACATAAAGGAGTTCTTTGCTACAGGGCCTCTAAGATCTAACAACTGAACAACTTATGTCCATGCCCAGAATAAATAAGAACAGAGAACAAAATTCATCTGTGCATACAAGACACATCTTAGACCAAACTATTTTCTGACATTTTAATTCTATGGGTTAAAGGCAGGGGGTTATACTACTCTATTGCATTCCTGGGTCCATTCATAATCTAGACAGAGCTACCCTGAAAACCTTTGGCAACAAGAGTAAGAAACAGTATATTCTGTCAAGACATATATAAAATAAGCAGCTACAGCAACCAATCAACAAATGGTTCATTCCTGAAGCAGATGTTGCTGCCTAGAAGATATTCAGATCTTTGTTTTTTAAGAAACCAGATCACTAAACTTGCAAAGAAATTTGCAAGAGATAATTCACGGCATAATGGAGATAATTGATGACTGTTCTGGGACCATTAAACCCTTTTCATTTGCTACACTATAGGCAAGATTTTAACTCCCCTTCAGATGTAGAAAGCCTATTCACTGACACACTGAGTCACTAATTGCCTTTAAAGTTTCATTAAAAACAGATGCCATGCTAAAGAGCAAATATTAGTCACACTCTGATCAAGGTGCAGCTAGATATTCTGAGCATGTACTGATAACATGGCCAATGATGGAGAAAACAGCTGCTAATGCAGTGATTGCATTCTCCCCTGTACAGTCACAATTAATATTGATAAACTTAAAGTGCCTAGTGGAAATGCACCATGTTGGCTGGATCAGAATTAGAATACTGATGGAGGAAGGAAAAAAAAAAGGATTATGATAAGACAAAAAAAGGATCCAAGTATGAACCATCGCCACTGAGTTTGTTTTCTTCTTTCCTGCTTCTAAAAATGATAAAACTGGTGTCTGGCATAGGCATGTTCATGCGCACATGCTATTTAAAATTTGCCAAATATTTCAAGTTAAGAAATACTCTATACAAACTAATAATGAGAAGTATCAGGATGCAAGACCTGGCATAATCAGGGCTTCTGTTTTTGCATTGACAAGTGTTTTGCTTTATCTAGCTCATTTTGTTTAATTAAGCATTTCAAGCAAGGCATTGCCAGTAGTCTAATTGCTTCCAATGACCGTAGACTTTCTAGAATTACTTTATGCAAGAAAACTTCTGGCTTTGACCCATTTCTCACAGATGTCTTTTACAGTAGTATATTTTGTTGCAACTAGTTGATTGTGCTGGTTATTCACACGTTACATGGAGACAAAAAAAGAGTCATATCAGATACCATATGGGGATAAGAAAGGTATAGTTCCTCAAAAGGGTTGGGACAAGGTCTGGAAAACAGGCCAGAGCACAAATGGAGTCTCGGTACTTGTCTATGCTTGAAAAGAGACAAGAAACTGCTGTTCCTGAACAATTTCTTCTTAATCCTCTGCCTTCTTCCCATGTTATTCAACATATTTTGTGGCTGGTTCAAGCTAACATGGAATAAAAGAATTTTCTTACATAATGAAAGCCTGAAGAAGCAAACAAATCACTAAAGTGTAATCTAAAACATAAATTTGCAGGATGTTATTCTACAGTAGCAGCCCATGGGCATATCTGAAACATATCTGGAAATATTCAGGAGTAACTAGTATGTAGGCAGGCTGCTAGGGAAACATGCACAAGCACTGGTGTCTACTGTATCCCTTGGAAATTATTTACCAAGAAGCCTGGTGATGGATAGAGGCATGACGTGTGAAGCATCACTTGTGCCTGCATAGAAGAGTGCCTGTCTCACTTTCTTTGATCTGCCCAACATATGTTATAAATGTTATGTCAAGAGTTGTGCAAATGTGTGGCCTTGCTGCCTTCTCTGCACAAGCCCTAATTTGGTTTCAAAAGGAAAATTGTTTTCGCGTGAACTGTAGGCCTATGAAAACACACAGATCTCTCAAATGTTCTTAATTTTGAGACGACATTTTAGAAGAGCGTATTAGGAGATGCTGCTACAGAAAAACTCTTCAATTCTTTCTTGATCTTGCTCAAATTATCAGTGGTCCACTAGTTTCTTCAAATCTGCTCCACTTGCATTTTCATGATGGAAATACTCAATACCCCATGAAAAACTTGCTCACCCTTCTGCATCTCATTTTTCCACTACTTTCATATCTCTCTTGAGGCACAGAAGGAAAATAATGACTTTATTACTCCAAGTGCTGTAAGACTCTAAGTGTTCTGGTAACTTTGTTTCATGTTTTTCCACCTCTCTGTCTGTGATTAGTCNTCTCTCCATTTGTGATAAGTCTTCCAAAACATTTCATTTTCTACCCCAAGGTAATAAGAACTTTGAAGATGTCAAGGCTGATAAATATTTCTAAATCTATCTGCGTTTAGGACTTCAAGCATGTTATAGGTTACTGAGTACTGAGACATGGCAATTTTTAGCAAGAAGTGTTGATGTCTTTGCTGAGCATGGAAAACATGTTGCTGTGGGGGAAAGGCATGGAGCAGACAACAGTCTAACAAGCACCACCTCCTCCTCCTCCTCCTCCAAATCCTTTAATCCATCAAGTCAAGTAATCAGATCATTATTTTCATCCTTGGCCAACCTTTCCTCCTGTTTCTCCATANTTTTAGCAAGAAGTGTTGATGTCTTTGCTGAGCATGGAAAGTGTGTTGCAACATATAAAATCTTGTTTTCGCAACAGTTAGATTTAACTCTCTCTCTCCTAGCCAATTAAGTTGTACTGTTTAGTTTTAAATCAGCATGGTTTGCTTGGGAAAAAGAAATAGCATCCTTCCAAATATAATTACAGAATCTAAGTGTTAACTTTCTCATTTGGACAGTTTGCCATAAAAAGTTTGTTTCCTTGTCCATAATGTTGTCTGTTAATGACCCACACAGGGCCTGTCTTCATATTGTTTTAGATACAGATTTGGATTTCCCAGGGAATTGAGGAAGCCTTAGGCCTCTCTACTTTTTCTCATTAGTAGCAGCTAGCACAGAGTAAACTCTGTGTGCTGCAAGAGCAGGGCAGAATTTTAGCCAGACTGAGGCTAAGGCTATTGTAATATGGCCAGCTAAGCTTGTTCAGGCAGCCCATAATGGTTTGCCCTGAACAGTGCTGACACACATGCTGCAGCTTTCTGACAGACACTTTACCTATCAATCAGCCTTGTCTTGTTCATGAGATGTTTCCCATAGAGAAATCTCATGCCCAACTGACTTGTGGACATTTATGAAAATGCAAAGACAGAGTAAATCTAATACAAAAGTTAATATCAAAAAGAATTAGTTTCTTTTAAACATTCCTTTGATTGCTTAGGAAGGAACGCTTGCTACTGCCCCACTCTGTAGCTGCATTCTACTTATGCAGAATCAATGAAGCTTTGTCCTAATAAATATACAGGATGCAGTTCTACTTTTATCTGTTGTTTTAGTTGCTTGAAATGGGATGTATTATAAACAGGACCATGGGTTTGGTTATTTCCCATCAGTCTTATGTGTGTTAATGAAAGTAAATGGCCTTTCAGTGTATTTTTCAGTCTTACTCAGTAATGGTTCTCCAGTAGCGGCTTTGATAGTTTATGTATGTCCTTTGTTTGTTTTGTTCATTCTCAGTTTCTGGCAGTCACCGACTCATTGACTTGGAAGCTGCATCTGGATGATTGCTTTTAACAGCTACTGCTAGACACATCCTCCATCAGTTTACCTAATCCCTTTTTGAACCCATTTATACTCTTGGTCTCCACCACATCCTGTGGCAATGAGTTCCACAACATAATTATGTGCTGCAGGAGAAAGTACTTCCTTTTGTTTTGTTTTAAACATGCTGCCTGTTCATTTCATTCTGTACAAAGCCCCGTCCCTCTTCTTTTGAAAGGGTTACATTGTCAAAGCAGTGGGTAGATTGACAAAGCTTTGAAGGGTTCAACAAGCACAAAGAATTCAGGTTCCAATACAAGAAATATCCAGACTCATCTGAATCCCAAGCTGAGCTGAAAGTTTATCAGCAGCTTTCTAACCCGGGAAGGTGTAGGCTCCATGATTTTTTAACAGAGCCCTCGCTTAAAGAGTTTTCCTCAATTTCTCTCTCTGCATCTCCCTCCTGTCCAGCCTCACGCACTTTGTCATGCACTGCCAGAAGTCCTGCGTTCATATCGGCACGTCCTATATAGTTGTTCTCTCCCTTCAAACCCCCAACTTTGTAATAATAATCTATGAAGAGGAAGATGACCTGGAAACCTGATGAAACTGATTGATACTCTGCCCTCCTTGCCAGGACAATTCTTGCAATATTCCCAGGAGAGCAAGAAAACCCTCACCCCTGTGTAACAGCATAATGCAGTGCCCATCTTGCCAGCCTTAACAGCATTCAAGGAAAGCTTACTTGGCCACAGTGAAAGAGAACTGGCTCCACATGTATTAGTCCTAAATGCAGATATTTGTGACTAAAGCAAAGATAAATATTATTTACCATTGTGAGCAACAAAGGATATCCTCAAGAAGTCAGTCTTCATTAGTATATTTGAAAATATGAACCTAAGACAAGCTCTGCTGCTATTACCTCATGGGCTGTGGCTTGTTGGAGAACGTGCACAGGAAGGAAGCTACACCTGTGGTTAGAAATCAATGCACAGGCTAATAACTTCAAGCCTTTCTGGGAACTGGTGTAAGCCTGGGACAAGGAATAAGTTCTTCATCCTGTGGGTCCCACTGAAGAGTACACCAAAACCAGAAGAGTTGGTTGAGAAGTTTTCTACCTTAAAAGGAAAGTATTCTAAACTGACTGATTTGATGGAGGAATTTATCCAATTTTACAGTTAGATTTCTATTAACAGGAAATCTCATCTGCTTTGTTTTGGATAGAACAAATCAAAACCAGAAATTCAGTGCAAATTCAAAGCAGTTCAGAGTCAATAATTTCAAGGCCTTTCAGAAGCAAACTGCATCAGTCTATGATGCTATATAGCTTGAGAATCTCTTGCAGACATCATTTTGAGCCTGCCTCTTAATTTAAAAGTTTGAGCCTTTTAATTTAAGAGTTTATTAAAGATATTCTGTCTTCCTCATGCCCCTCACTGGAACCCAACAGATGCCCATCACTCCATCATGTTAATCACTGCAACTAAACAGAAGCTGAAGACTTTTACACACACACACACACACACACACACACACAAACAGACCCTAAAACCTTTGTTCTCTAACAATTTCTCAGCTCTCACCCTCCTAGTCCTGACTATTCTCATCACTCACTGTTCTTCAAGACAGATGAAATCTGAGCATCTAAATATACACAAGAAAAAGGATCTCCACCTATTCCATGGTTTAAAAGTCCTATATTGATCAAGTCATCTTTAAATAGCTTTGGAATAGTATATGCCTAGGAGGTGTTCATTCATTAGAAGCAATCCTTCTCAAATTTTCTAAGCTTTCTTTGTACCTTTGGAGAACAACAATATGGAAGGAAGAGACAGAGGAAAACATCAGAAGAATAGATAGTTCTGTTACTAAAACATTTACATAAAAAAACACCACAAAGATAAACTAGATCTCATTTAATTACAAATTGTTTCCTAGTCTTGATGGAGAGATATTGAATGCCTACAAAAAAAAAATCTCTTATATATATATTAGTTATTTAAGCAACTGGATTGATACTATAAATTACAAGTCTCATAACATGCTATACACAATCCTTAATAAGTGCATTGAACGAAGCAGACAAAAACTCATTTGTCATTCACTTAGCATATTTTACATGCTTTAGGTACAAGGATTCTGTGCTTCTTCAAACCCTCCTTTGGAATTCTACTTCCTCACAGAATTATTCCAAGCTAAACCTTTGTTTTTCTCAAGAAAAATGTAGGCATCTGTTCTTTTATTATAAGACAAATATATATAAAAGCTTCAGATCTGATCTTTGATTCAAGCACACAGCCTGGATATTCACTTGGAGGCATTACTTTTTTATACATAACTAGTTCTCAGTAGAGGTTATGCTGGAAAGTAAGGAGGGTTACACTACTACTATGCGGCATCTAGTTTTGGAAATGCAAAGGTCTCCATTTCCAGGTTAGAGGAAGCCACCACTGTATCTTTAAGGCACTGTGTTTGAATTTACAAAGCATAAAAAGTTTCTGGAAGAAACACCACCTGACCTATGATACTCAAAGAAGTGGTTTCCTTCAGCAACAGGATAAACATCCCTTCCTCAGTAGGACAAAGCTTAAGAGGAAGAATCATTTTGTAACCAGTGTAAGGGAAATTGAAATTTGGTTGTCAGCTCTGACAAGAACATCACATGTTTAGTCACTTATATTACTTATTCTCTCCCTGACTCATCTTCCTCTTCTAAAAATCAAGATATTCCTCATTACCTCCTTCATATTGCAGAGGTAAGGTGAAATTCAACGGTATTTCTCAAGAGTTCAATGTGTCTTTCACGAGACACATCATTTGGAAAATATGAGTTGGGTTGACCAAGTTCTGTCTGTTTATTATCTGTCATCTTGCAACTATTTATCTCTGTTTTGACTTATATCCTACTGGCAAGAGGCACAAGAAGCTTCCTCCATCTTATAAGGCTTTAGGAGAATGGACCATAAGGGGAGCCTAACTCCTTTCTGTAGGATGTAATCTGTAGGTTTCCTTTGCTTCCCAAAGGAGAAAAAGCCTTCTCTATTTTATTTTATTTTTTTTTATTTTATTTTATTTTATTTTATTTTATTTTATTTTATTTTATTTTATTTTATTTTATTTTATTTTATTTTATTTTATTTTTATCACTATGGGGTACAAGATGTTTGTTTGGGCTATTTGCCTAATATACAACTAATACATGCACAGGAGGAGAGCAAAGCGATACCCACTCCCTCATAAGTGACATGCCTAATTTAAACATTTTCCTACTCACTTTATGCAGCCAGGCCAGCAATGGGCACTGTATCAACTAAACAAACTAAACCACTGGGGACCGAGCCCTGGACTGAAACTCTATCTGCCACTTTTCAAGGCATGTGTTGTGCGCTGAAAGGTCTACAGATGCTTCACAGAAAACCCTGCCAGAAACATACAAAGTGAGTTTGTTAACCCTGAAACAATTCAACCAACGTGGATTTAAACATATAGAATGTACATTGTTCCCTGCTATTGCCTGTTTGGGGAGGCCCAAGGGACGAACAACAGCGGAGCTGTGCTTGGGCCTCTGGCCAGGGTACTCTTGGGGGGCTCCAGAGCGCAGGCACCACTCTAGGGCGAAGCGAGAGATTGCACAAGGGCTCTGCAGGCGCTGTCTGGCACAGGGGACTCCAGCTCTGCCACTCTCGCCCCGTCTTTCCCTCACAGGAGTCCTCCGGTCTCCCTCGAAGCCAGACAGCGCTGCACACGTGTATTGGAGATGGAAATTTCTATGATCTGTAGAGTCATAAAAAAATCTCCTGTGGGAAGCAGAGGCCAGACCGTGAGAAAGAAGATGTTTGCCTGCCTAGGCTGAGCGATAAGGAGCATGGATGCAGCTGCTCAGCCCGGTTCACAGGCAGCCCCCTCCGAAAACCTGTTGAAGGCGGCCACTCGACTGGGCTTGTAGCCAACTTAACCGCAGACGTACTCCAAACTATCTTTGGAGGTCAAACACCCGGAAGAAGAGGAGGAAGGCAGGACCCTCGAATTGAGAGTTGGGACCCCCGACTGGCCTGCACGCCCGCGCACCCAGCGGGGAGAGTTGCGCAGCTGAAGGCTGGCCTGCCTCCTGGGTCATACTGACCCTACCGGGCATAAAGAGGATGGTGAGGAGAGAAGCGCTGGGAGGAGAAACTCCTAACTCTGAGGCCTACGCTGTCTCTGCAGGAGCCGGTCAGCAACTCCCTCTCTCTGATCTGCCAGCTCGAGAGGATGTTTGGGTCGAGTACCCCGCCGGCAGGTATCACCTCGTGAGTAGTTATCCACACTTTGCTTCTTTTATGTGCTTTCATCTGAATAGTCACCTCGTTCTGGCGTGATTATTGCTGAATCCCGAGCCCATCCGGAACATAATTGGCGACGAGGATGGGATTCGGCAATTAACTGATTTTAGCAATAGCAGGCAGGACATGAGAATGAAGTCATGTCTCTTTCTGTGCTCTTCCCCCGCTCCAGAGGCTTCTGCTCTGACCACACTGCAACTGGCACATTAAAAGATCCCATGGAACCAGGGAAATTCATTATAATTAGGAACTATTATTAGAAGTTCATCGATATTCATGCATTTGTTGCAGTATTCTTCATGTACAGTACATAATATAATGCCTCTTCTGGAACCACTTTTTTGTGCTGTGAGAACAGATTAACAATAATGCAGATTGTGCTATAGCCCTAGAAAACTGACTGCAAAGCAAAAATCCACCAGAAAGTAGCCTTAGTACACTCAGTTAACGTGGGGGCCTGCTTCAAGGACAGTAGTATGGGATGACTCGTTAGTAGATAACCAACCTCAAGGACAGCAGTGCAGGTGTTCTACCAGCAACCAAGGAGCAAAAGCAACTGTATGGCTGCTGCAGGCTTCTCGCTGATTGGATAGTCTCAGTGTAAGCCTTTAGATTATTGGCTTATTCAGTAACTGTGCTACGCATTGTATCCGGGACAGTGTGGTATATAAGCTTTATCTGATGCTCAATAAAGTGTCTTTGGTGCATTATACCGGAGGCCCTGCTCTCAACACGCCACAAGTTAATACACTAAGTCACAGCTGCTTGTCGTATGGATGTTTTTAGTGATAGAAGTCTGACCTTTGAAAATAAAAAATTACAATCGTAGAAGTATAGAAGTATTAAAAAAAAACACTGAAACTTCACTTTTCTCTTTATTTATTTTCTTCTTGCTCCCTTAAGAGCATTTATATGATTTTAGTTAAAGACTGCAGTATATATGATCAGTGGCTGGACACCAATGAAGTCACTATATATTTGGAATTCTATATATAGATAGAAGATGGTGTTCAACTTACACCACAGCTCCTAAAAAGGATACTGCCTGGACTTGAACCAAATGGGATACAGCATACTCTAAACCGGCTATTTGAAGCTGGTTAAAATACAGCTCCTTTGGGTATTTTGGGTGGTTTTCTTTTCCATGGCTAGTTTAGAAATGCTGCCAGTCGAGTTGCCTGGACCTAAATTAATCAAGTTATGTAATTTAAAGTGGAGTGGAAAACCTGAAAGACACAGTCCACCGTGCTGAGATTATAGCTCAACAGCTTCATTTTGTTCGTATTCAGTCACCCCTGAACCAAATGCCAAATTCTTCGGAGAGCACGCGTGAGTCAGGCTCTGAAATTAGAAGTGGACAAAAAGGATGCTTGCACTGCCGTGCGCTGAAGAGAGAACACTTCGCAACATGCCAAGGAAGCTGGTGCCAAGCAAGATGAACATCGGCAAAGCGCAGGGAGCTCCCTACGCAGACACGCTGACATCACTGCGAATTTCACATGTACAGCACAGGGGACTATCTGGCCAATTCGAGTTTCTCCTCTATGGAAATCCAAGGAGATGTTTCCAATATCTCATATTAGAAGTCCTCTTCACTCAGTGCTGCCCCCTAGATACTCCCACTTTTCTATTTTGCCAGCAGTAGCCATCACTGCAAGGTTTAGGTTTTGGCTCTGCTTTGGATGTCCAGCAAGGAGTGTAGCGTCAAGTCTCATGAGTACCAGAGGGGAAGAAGGAACTGAGCAGTCTGATGTAGCTACTGCCATGGAAAAAAGAGGAGGAAAGGGGTAGAAGCTTTAAAAGATAAGCAGAGTGTATTGTCTTGGCCCAGGCTCCATGGGGCTGCTGAGGAAGCAGTACTGGTGGCATTAGGTGACTTTCGGCAGCGTGCCGCCAAGTCTTTCCCATTCAGAAGTTGGTTTGGAAGACCATCCAAGATCAAAGTAGGGGATAAGAATTGGTGCTTCTCCTGGGCCACAGTTTATAAAAATCGGTGTGAGAAATCTCAAAACTTCATGGGCTACAAAGTTATCAGTGTCCAGCTGTGTAATTGCCTCCTCTCAGGAAGTCTGTCATGCAGCCACCTCACTGTCTACAATAAAGAAGTGCTTAAATGTAAGACTTTTCTTCTAAATTAATTTGGATAGGAGTAAGGTGAGGCCATCTGAAAAACAAAAGCTCTTTACGAACAGAGGCACCTGCACAGTTCTCCCTGTGCTCTCCATTGGTCACAGTCACCACTATATACAAGCACCCAAATAAAAATGTAAAGAAGAAAAGAGTCTTTTTACTGCCCATGACAAACCATCCTTTGCCCTCGTGAAGAACATTTAATTCAGATGGAACAAAGACAGTACAGAGACCACAGTTTATTTCTTGAAGAAATTCAAGGACAAAGCAGAAAGCAAATCTATGTCCAATTCTGATTCTGTTTTGGTTTACCCTCATTACCTTTAGAGGTAGCTACAGTGAGGTTATTTTGAGGATAACAAATAAACACTACCACCAAATTTTTAGGAACGTTATGGCTGGAACAGAAGTGACACTCTGCAAACTTTTGACAGAGGATCCTGTCACTGCATAGCAAGAACAAAAAAGTAGGCTTATTTACAGTAAAAGAGCCCAAATACAGAGGATGAGGATTTCCATGGGCACTTACAGTGATAAAATCTGTAAACTTTATAAATATTTGGGATCCAATCATTAATTTTACTCATGTCCTTAAATGTACTTTCAGTACTTGCCAAGTTGACTTCTGTTAGCAGATGTTTCTTCGTTACAAGGATACTAACAGATGGTTACAGATAACTTCATGCACCTGGATGAATCTACTAAAGCAGATTTCTCTCTCGAACTGCCCCTTTTAAAACCATAATTAAAAATGCAATGGTCAGTTTGGTCAGTTCCAACTCTACTTTTTTGCCGGATTCAGCTTTTGCTATACAGCATACCTGTACATAAAATACATTGCACATTCCATGAAGTTACTTCAGCTGACGAAAAAGAGTAGTTTTATAAGCACTGGAACTAATAATGCCAGGTTGTCTTCAGATTTGCATCTCCTGCTTGATTGGCTGATATCAAAAGGAAGCAAGATCTCCATTTGAAATTTGCCTTGTAATTAGATAATTTATAAACTCTCTTTTTAGCATGCATTCTCCACAAAAGAAAGAATGTATTAAAAATACAATGTGATATTACAGCTTTACCTTTCACTGCTTCACTAAAGGGCTTGCCTGTTTTCACATACCTTGTAGGAACTTTGCAACACCTACCCTTTTGTCATTGAAGCTGGTTAAGGGAAGCAAAAGTTAAGTTGGGTCCTCAACATATATGACCACTCTGTCCATGCTCTGTCTTCTGTAGGGCAGCTCAATGCCTGCAATTTTTGTCATCAGTCTTCTCTGCATTCCTATACAGATAGGAGCAAGATCCCTATCTTCCTGTAAGTTCTGCCTATACCTGCCTATTACCTGACCTCTAGAGTGATTTTCCAGTATAACAGACTTCTCAGAGAATGAAAGGATGAAAGCCAAACTGCAAGGTAATTTCTTGAGTTCTGTATGACTGCTGTTCTTTTCCTTTCCTGGTGTCTCTGGTTCCATCTGCATTAATGCTGGATTGATGCATCCAACCAACATAAAGCCAGAGGAGACTGAGAGTATCTAGTCCGACTTCGAGGTCATTCCAGTTCATCCAGTTATTCCTCCAGTGAAGGGGGAGCACAGGCCCACTGACAGTTACTGCTGAGCAGCAGCTAAACTCGGGCAGCTCAGCAGATCTGTGCCTCACCTATATCTTCTATATATCACTTATATCTTCTTTCACCAGTCCACAAAAAAATTGTGCAACTTCTTCGTGGCTGCATGCAAAAACAGCAGTTGTTCAGTCTGACAATATGCCATATATAGGAACAAAAATACCTTCTACTGTTCATCATCACTCCTTGGTATATAACTCCAAAGAGGGCATTAGCTCTTTCTGCCCCCCGCCCCCCCCAATCCCCATAGTGCCATCCTTGGAGCTCATAATGATCTGCTTGTGCATGATGACCCCTAAATCTTTCTCTGTCACTGCTGGTATGCTGAGATCAACATCTTCCCCAGCACTCAGTATGCAGCTTTGCTACCCTTGGGGCTCCTCATGGGCAATGGGCAGGGCTGCTTCTGCAAGCACACTTATTTCCTATTCTCAGTGTCCAGAAAATTTTCAATTATCTATCATTGCTCAGTTTCTGTTTTGCTCTTCCAAGAAAACTTCAAAATGCGTCATCCTGTCCAGCAAGGGAAATGAATTTATCTGAGCAAATTGCTTTTAAAGACAGCAGGATCATGTGTTCTTGCTTCATTGTATTTATAGAGACAATTCAAATTTTAAGTGATAAGCTCTAGAGTGAAACCTATACTTTGTGGATGAATGGTCCAACTCACATTTGCCTTGGTTACTCATTTCACTTGGCTTGACCTCTAAACCTCATCTCCTCCAGACAGCCAACAAGTGCCAGCAAACATCCAGCCCATCAGCCCCAGCTACTTAATTACGAGTAACAAAACTGTCTCTAACACGTAGCTGCTAATGCTCCACTGACCAGACTAAACCAGAATGTCTAAATGTCTGCCATGAATCCCCACTCAGGATGCCCAAAAAACCAATTTTCTCAAATCAGTTGACTTTGTGTTGCACATGTTTTCATAGGACTGGTGCCAAATAAAGCCTGGAGAGAGCTGAGCGATTAGGATATCTCAGGGAAGGAAGCCTCATCCTGTGGTTACAGCACAGGCCTGACAATGAGATGGCCTTCCTCCTGCTGAGAAAGATTTGTTGCCAGACCATGGACAACCTCAGGAGCCTCCATTTCCCACATTTGTAAATGAGGAGAGAAAAATTCTTCTTTGAAGGCCTAAATTTAGTAGGCACTTATTTTAACTGCAGTTATTAATAATGGCAGTTAGACAGCGACATGTGTTATGAAACCTTGGCCAAGGCCCTTCCTTGGAGCCACGTGCGTGTGGCGCTCCCCGGCTCGGCAAGGCCAGGCCAGGGTGATGCCAGGGCCACGAGGGCCAGCCAGGGAAAAAAATCAAATTCCCACTTGTTGAGGAGAACACGAGATTTTCAACTAGAATTTTTTTTTTGTAAGCCAGTATTTCCCTGAGATATAAAATCTCGTGCAGTGCTCCATTCCTTTCTATACAGAAGTCTTACCAGGGTAAATCTACCAGTTCCTAAGACCTGATGATTTTTAGTTACCAGTCAAGTTATCAGCATTACATCAAACCAGTCTCCCTGTGAAAATAAGTCTACTGCTCATTTTTTTTCAGATGTTGCCAGAAAAAAATAGTCTCTTAAGGGCATAAGCAAAAGGAATCAAAAAGAAAAATCATTCAAAGGTAACCACTGTGACACTCTAAATTGTACATAAGTCAAGCAAAACATCTTTAATTACTCCAGGATGTGAATGAAACACCTGCTCTCAATATGTAGTAAATCAGTTGCAAATGGCAGTTTTTACAAGTCAATAGGTCAACTATGGGCCAAATAACAAAAAACAAACAAGCAAACAAACAAAAAGATGTCCACTCTAATAACCTCAAAGCAGTTTTCATGTCAAGTTCCTTCATTTAATTCACCATTCCAATACCAAGCAAACTTTAAAAACAACCAATTTATTTCAGATGCTTGTCTAAATAAATCTGGTCCTACTTGGATGCTTGCCTTATTGCCTAGACTTACTGCTCCCTCTCAAATTTATAAACAAAATAAATAGCATCTCCTCATCACTGCTGCTAGCTACAGAGCGGTAAGCAGACTTGTGCAACACAAACAACACAGGTTATATTCCATTAAATGTTTACTTTTTTCCTATACTTAAGTTAGGACTGTGGCTAGAAAAGAGTAGACATGAAGATACAACAAGAATCTATATTGATAACACTTGTATCCAGCCAGAAGCAGAGCAGGAGAGTGAGTGAATACAGAAAGTTCTGTCAAACAGAGAAGATGACAACATTTCATTTTTCATTGAATTTTAATTAAAAAAATAGGCATATAGAAGTCTGTTCTTCAAGGATATGCTAGGATTAACTGCTTCTAGTCTGACTCAAGGTCAAGTCTGACTTAGAAGAGAGGAAAAGGAAAAAGGGGAAAAAAAATTACGTAATCAGTACCGATTTCCACTTTACTCATTCTCATATTCTTTTTGCCATGCGCCAACATAAAGTCAAAGTGCTTTCAAAAAGTGCTTACCAATTTATCGGCACTGGGAGCAAGGCCTATTACCTAGCCCAAACACGTAGAAATCCCAGGACAGGCAGGATTATCAACCATTTTTCTGAGAAGGTCAAAGATTAGACACCCACAGGAACCCAAAATCTCGCATGTGAAAGAACTAATGCTGTCTCAGCAGGGGAGAACCTCCCCAGGCATCTGCAATGAAAAGATGTAATCCTAAATGGCAAATTTCAGAGCCAAACTTCTACAACTGTATAGGTAGTGTAGGAGTAGAGTGCCCTCTAGAGTGTTAAGGTTGAAGCAGTTATGTGTTTAGATGACCATGAGCAGATCATCATACTTCGTCATATGCACCTGATACAACACATATGCCTTGATGATCAGCATTCACTTTAATAGTGTAATTGAAATTAAAAGGTAAGTTAACTAATTGGAATATATCTGGAGTTTCTACACAACAATCATGTCATGTTGCCACACCATTTTTTTTGAAGCTTCTGTGTCAACTTTTTTTTCCAGAAAAGTTAAGTCTTTTGTTGGAGCTCTGAAGGACTGTGGCCTTGGTACACCTCTTCAGTCTGCTGCTAGAGCATGCAGATCACTAGCTTAACTACTTTCACAGACCATGAAAAAGAGTGGAGAAGACTTTTAAAGTTATAATAGCCTTCTTTGTTTCAGTGTGGTTGATGGTTTCTGACAGAGCATCTCCCTGTACAGTGCAGATACTTTCCTCTCCCAAGCCTATTCTACAGTACTGGAGAAGAGATTCTGCCCAGCCTATTAACCCATACAATTACCAGAGTGGGCCAACCAGTCAGATCACCACATTTCACAGTTTAGAAATGAACAATTAAGAATTCCCCCCTTCATGGATTGCCTTATACTTCCAACATCTTCTTGAAATTCAAAACAGAAAAGAAAAATCAATGACATGAAAGGGCTGTGAAACTGGAATTCCTGTTCTAGCTCTAACACTTTGTGGGAATATTCAGACGATTGCTCATTCACTTATCACACAGCCTGAGTTGTCAGGTATGCTCAGTCTGAATGTCTTGCATCCTTGGAGTCCCACATAGACCTCATCAATTCCTCAGTTTTTAAAAGATTCTACTGAGTGCAGCAGAATCAGATGGGATTTTGTCATTCAGGAAAGATGTTTAACTCAATCTTTTCGTATTACGAGTATTTTCTCTCATTAAGAGTATCTTGGAAAGTGCTCTTCAAAGGCTTTATTTAGTGCTTGGTCAATAAACATATAGATCTTTAATTTATATGGCATGACAAAACAAAATGAGCTTTGCTTTCAGAAAGCTTTTTTTTTTTTTCAAATGGGTAGTGGCATGTGAACTTTATCCATATGCTATTGTTTAGAAAGCACTCACACCCAAGAAACAGTAGTCAGCCACATGCTTTCTATATATTTGCCATAAATGCATTAGCTTCTACATTCCTTTCAGTGTTCTGAAGGATAGTTATCTTTCTAAGTAGTTTGATGTGTATCATTCTAAAGATTCCATTAAAGAACTATGATCATTTTAGCTTGACTGTGCTTTAATAATGGATAGTTGTCTAGAAATATCCCTGTACAGAAAATGAAATTACATAATCTCTCCAGTGCAGGATTTTTTTCAGTGTGCCCATAATACTCACAAGTCAACATTACTCACCACTAACGTCCTGTGTCTTTACAGTTTCTGTCTTAAACATCAACTTAGCCTTTTACATCCCATTTTACCAAAAAGCTTCTTATTTACTACAGATCTCCAACACTGTCTTCCATTGTGATTCTTACCACATCTCCCGGTGCAAAGCAGAAGGTACTTTCTCTGCCAGAGTTTTCTTTTTCTGTCACCTTGAGGAGTCTCAGTAAGATAAGCATTTTTCTTTGACTTGTTTTGTTGTTGTTGTAGTTTTTGTTCTGTTTTGTTTTGTTTTAACATTGGTATAACCACACAAGTTCTAAAAATCTGCCTGCATTAGCTAGGATGCAGACACACCGTGTCAGGGTTGGCACTCTTTCCAAAGAGCAGAAAATGTACATTAAACAGCTAAGATATATGTTGTGTTCATTTGACACAGTGTTATTGGCTTCTTCCTCCATAGTTACTGCACACGTTTCCAGTACAGACTATTTCATACTCACCAACAACTTTGTCTTAATTCTCTCTGAGGTGCAGTGCTATAGATGATGCCAACATATATTACAACATTATAGTATATACTCTAGAGTATATGTTGTAAGAGACATGGACATGGTCTGTACTGCATTTATCAACCTATAAAACTAAAAAGTGTGTTCATGTCCTCTAACACCTTATTTCAGCTTCATATCTACCTAATATGTTACAGACCCAAGTATCTCCTGTCAGGACCACTGTCTTTTACTAATATCCATGAGATGGAGCTCCAAACATTGAGATGAGAACTGTAAGGATGTTTTTTATCTAGCTAATTATAAGCATTTTTAATTTTCCCTCATTCACGCAACACTACAGAACACCAGCCTTGCTGGATAATTTATTCTGTTATAAAATTAGTGTTTATTTCAAAAGTATCATGCGAGTTTTCCTTCATGCATTTTTTCTGACTTTATCTAATATCCACTTGCTCTCTTACTTAATCATAGAGCTTCTTAGATGTGAAACATAAAAACAAGTATCTTCTAGAAAAATAGGACATAGTTGTAAAAAACATTCTTGGAAAAAGAATGCATGCTAAAATGCATTCAAAAAAGAATGCAATGCAATAAAATGCAATGCAAAAAAGAATGCATGCTAAAAACATTGTGGAATAATTGCTTGAAAAGGGTAAACTTAGAGAAAAACTAGGGCTTAACAGAAGTTTTGGCATTACAGAAGCTTGCTTGGGGTGATACACAGTTGCCACTTCCAGGATGGCTGGTATGCACGGACTCTGCTCCTCCACAGTTCCCTGGGCAGCACAATCTGCCCTCTTCGCAGCTGCAAAGGGGAGTAACGGAGGCTGGAGCAGAGTGAAGACACCGCGGTCAAACTCTGTTGCGCTCCTTGTGCTGGGCTGCTGATAAGCCGTACAGTAGCTGTCCAATGGGAGATATACGATAACATGTCCAGTGCTGAGCCAGCAAAGGTGGCAAATCCCCCCTGTCGGATGAACTTTGCTTGAACTTTGCTCGTTATAAGCTCATTATAATGTCAAAACACACCTCCATCCCCAAAGTTACCTGCCTCCGAGGTATGACCACTCCTCACTGAGCATGCGCTCTAGATTTTCGATTGACTGTACCTTTAAATGAAAGCGAGAAACTTTTTCACCAATCAATAACAATATGAAGTATGACTAGAGTCACTCAAGCTCTACTTGAATGTAAAGAAAAGTATAAAAGGTGAACTCAGGAGGAAAAAGGGGAGCAAGATTCCATCGTAACTCCTGGATCAGTCGACAGGCTGATCCTCCTTGCCTCCCCTCGGATTGGAAAGCCACCTGAGGAGACTAAGAAGTGAGAGGGAAGACTCCATTGTAACTTCTGGATCATTCGACAGGCTGAACCCCTTTCCTCCCCTCGGATCAAGACGCTGCCTGAGGAGACTCCTTGAGACTGAGAGCCCTCTCCCATCTTCTGGGTGAGTGATGACTGCACATTTGTACACTTAGCACTGGCTAAGGATCCCACACTGTAGTAGAGAATTTTCTGTACTGACATATGAAACCTGTTTTCCAAATGTTGCATTTGAATAAACTGTGCTATTCGTGAACCCGACCACTTGTCTTGAAGGTGATCGGACCGACGGTCAGCAGACTGTGGGTGAATCCGATATTGCCAGTCAGGCATATAGAATCATCATAGAATCATAGAATGCCTAAGGTTGGAAGGGACCTCTAGAGGTCATCTAGTCCAACCCCCCTGCACACACAGGGCCACCTAGAGCATGTGGCACAGGACTTCATCCAAGCAGGTCTTGTAGATCTCCAGAGAAGGAGACTCCACAACCTCTCTAGGCAGCCTGTTCCAGTGCTCTGTCACCCTCACTGTCAAGAAGTTCTTCCTTAAGTTCCCGTGGAACTTTCTATGCCTCAGTTTGTGGCCATTTCCTCTGGTTCTGTCAGTGACCACCAGTGAAAAGAGGCCAGCCCCATTCTCCTCACTGCCTCCCTTGAGGCACTTATAGACACAAATCAGGTCCCCTCTCAGCCTTCTCTTCTCCAGGCTGAACAGGCCCAGTTCCCTCAGCCTCTCCTCATAGGGCAGATGTTCCAGGCCCCTGATCATCCTCGTGGCCCTGCGCTGGACTCTCTCCAGCAGCTCCACATCCCTCTTGTACTGTGGGGCCCAGAACTGGACACAGTACTCCAGATGTGGCCTCACCAGGGCTGAGTAGAGGGGCAGGATCACCTCCCTCGACCTGCTGGAGATGCTCCTCTTAATGCATCCCAGGATGCCATTGGCCTTCTTGGCCACGAGGGCACACTGCTGCCTCATGGTCAACCTGTCGTCCACCATGACGCCCAGGTCCTTCTCTGCAGAGCTGCTCTCCAGCAGGTCGGTCCCCAGCCTGTACTAATGTCTAGGGTTGTTTCTCCCCAGGTGCAGGACCTTGCAATTGGCCTTGTTGAATTTCATGAGGTTTCTCACCGCCCAGTTATCCAGTCTGTCCAGGTCCCTCTGGATGGCAGCACAGCCCTCTGGGGAATCAGCTACTCCTCCCAGCTTTGTATCATCAGCAAACTTGCTGAGGGAGCACTCTGTGCCTTCATCCAGGTCGTTGATGAATAAATTGAACAGGACTGGACCAAGCACTGACCCCTGGGGGACACCGCTCACCACAGGCCTCCAACTGGACTCCGCACCACTGATTACCACCCTCTGAGCTCTGCCATCCAGCCAATTGCCAATCCACTTCACTGTCCACTCGTCCATCCCACACTTCTGGAGCTTGTCCAGGAGGATGTTGTGAGGGACGGTGTCAAAAGACAGAAGGCTATCAGGTTAGTCAAGCATGATTTCCCCTTGGTGAATCCATGTTGACTAGTCTTGAGCACCTTCTTGTCCTCCACGTGCCTGGAGACAACGGCCAGTATGAGCTATTCCATCACTTTTCCGGGGACGGAGGTGAGGCTCACTGGCCTGTAGTTGCCCGGATCCTCCTTCTTGCCTTTTTTGAAGACTAGCTAGCACAGTATTTGGTATCTCCTTCCCCTGCACTATCACAGCTTTCAAACTGCAACATAGACTACTTTCCCTTTGTAACCATGTTGAAAGCTCTAGAAAGCAGAGATTATCAGTAAATCAATAAGTCAAAGATAATGTCAGTCAAGCGTAATATAGATAAGCAGAATCATGTTCAAGAATTTCAAGTGTTTCATCAATAGATTCACATAGTCAACTCCTGTAATTGTATGAGAAATTTAAATGTCTCTACTATATACTTGCATAAAAAGTCATTATAACATTAGAGAACAAGAGACAAAACTGGTTCAGAATAGTCTTATCTGTTTTTTTCAGGGGCAGTTTCAGGAGAGTTTTTCAGGGCAGGGGTTTTTCTGATAAGGTCCAGAGGAGCAGTTCTGGTATGACCTGAGGCGAGCAAAAAAGGTATCTTTCTGAATTACCAAAGAATTCAAGTGTTCCCATGAGCACTATTACATACACTCTTTATCTATCACTAGAGACCCTGCTCAGCCTTCTTGATTCATCATCAGCAGCACAAGGTTAAACATAATCGGATTTATTGTCTTCCAGGCCTAGTGGGTTGGCCCCTCAATGCAGTTCAACTGCCTCTCAGAATGAGTTTAGACAGGAGTCAAAAGCACTAGATCTGGACACAGGTGAGGTTAGGCTCTCGACAGTATCTGAGTACTATATCCAGAGCTTCTGTCCACATTCGGTCAAAAGAAGTTAACTCCTAAGAGTTGATCTCATGAACTTGGCTCTGGCCTACAGTGGCAGCATTTCTGTAGCAGTATATTGTCCCATAAAACATCACTGTGTAGGAACATATCTACATATCTACATATCTAGGGGACGGAGGCCTTCCCATGGGAAGTGGCTGCAGGGAGCTGAGCTTAAAGAAGATAGCGGATACTCCCTGAATTAAAGGAATGTGAACAGTAGTCCTTGAACAGCAGGCATGAGAAAGTTGGGCGAGACAGAACCTTGATTAAGCTTGTCAGTAAGGAAGAAGGACTGGTGCACAGACCTATGGTGTGAATACACGCCGTTATCCACGACCAACTGAATGCGGTAGAAATGCATGGATAGTAGCCTGTGACCAATCGTAGCTGTACGCGTGTAGAGAACTTGCTTCTGCTTGTGTATATAAGTACGCTATTCGGGCTAAATAGACGGATCAGGATCTAATTCACATGGAGTCTGCGTCTGTGATCCCCTCCCGATTCCTTGGGCCGGCAAGAAGTTTCCAACATCACTGAACCAAGATCCTCAACCCTCATCAATTCTTTTTCCCTCCTTGCAGCTATAACTAATGTAAGACAAAAATACAAGATTGTTTCATTAAAGCTCAATTGAAATTTGGTAGACACCCAAGCTAAAAATATGTTCAGTTTGAAACAAAGCTCTTATTGACCTCAGCCCCAGATGCGCAGGCAAACCAGCAGAGACCTGTTCATAGCAGAGACCTAGCAAGAGCAAGACCTCTCTTCCTGGTAATTTCTAGCATACTATTTTGATACTTAACTAGATGTGTCTAAATCTCTCTGCTATTATTTGGACCAAGATGATAATTGCTGTATCGTTTTCTCATAAGTGATTCCTTCAGCTAAATAATCACTGCATTTTCGTTATCTTGCTTTGACCTCCCATTATGAAAGCAGTGACTCACTGAAGGAGAGCAATACTTTAATACTTAGAGGTCTTGGCTTTACTTGGCAGTGCATCAGGCCTATCAATCAGTTCATTTTTTTACCCTCTGTCTCCATCAGGGCTCAGTAATTAGGGCATTAATTACTTCAATTTTAACTGCTAGAAAACACTAAAATTTATTTGAACCTCTGTAGATCTAGAGGTGCAGATTTTGCCTTCAGAACAAGACAGAGCCTCTCCAGCTCTGGCTCCTAGTACTATCTCCCAGTGTTTGATGTCTCACTCCAAATCCTGGGGTGTCATAAAGGCTGCTTAAATTCCTTGCTTGGACAAGCTCTGGATGTGTCCAGCAATAGCAGCTACGGAGGCAATTTGCTAGTGAAAACTTAGGCAATGCAGGTGCTGGCTTGTGGAGGTTCGCTTCAAAGACCTTGTTAGTAGATAAAAGATGCCTTGTGTTAGTCTGTAATCCCAGTAATCACCTGCACTCTCAAGCTGGTGGTTTAAAAGCAAGCTTTATTAGCCGGCCCGCGGCAGACCTCTTACAGTTGGTCCTGAGATCCGCGCCGTCTGAGGAGACGTTCGTGTTTTTATAGATGACTGCAACTTTCCTCATTAAACGTTATCT
>VWPW01027439.1:0-24064 GCA_013389825.1 Crypturellus undulatus
TAATGAATCAGAAGCAACATTTTCTGACGAGTGGAACTGGAATTCCGGAAAATCAGAATTTGGCAATTTCTCCCCTCCCTCCCTAATTTTTAAGCAGTTTTCCTGAACCAAGCAGCAATACATGCCAAAAGAAATTGTAAAAATCTTTTCATACAATAGGTAGTGATTTATGAAAAAAAAAACATTTTTACAGCAACAAACTTTTATTTTTAAAGAAAAACAAAAGAGCTCAGACTGCAAAAGTTATCCATATCTAAATACATTTTTATATATTTCTATTGCTTTTCTAAATTCATGAAATGAGATAAGAAATATCAGCTCTTTTGTTCTCTGTGAATTGCAGTATTGCTAAATAAATCTACTCTTAGATTCACTTCTGCTTTTAAGACAAATTTGAAGTCCTGTTCCAGTGTCTTGATTCCTAAAAAAAAAAAAACTTTTAAAATTAGCACAATGAGATGACATTAGTCTATTCCCTCTGACCAAATGCCTTGTAATATGTAGCTCAGTGTAGATGACTTAATTCAGACACACTGAGTAGCTGAATAATTAAATCAAATAGAAGAGCTAATAAACAGTACATAGACTGAACAGAATGTTATTTAGGGAAAAGAGAAAGTCAATGGAAAGAGAAAAGTAGCCAGGCTTAAGTGTATTTTGATTCAGTATTCTGATTTGTTAAACCACCATTTTATCCCCTAATAAGTTTCCATTGACTAACATGACCTAGAGCTGCAGAGAAAGCTAGTCAAGTGTAGAGTGTCCAAAACTTGTAGCAACTGAACATCAGCTAGAAGAAGCCAGAGCATCGGAAGAAAGTATGGTAAAATTATTTGATTCTAGTTTGTAGTAAGGACAGGCCTACTTTGGACACTAAATGCTTTCAAAACAAACTAATTATATACCAAAATTTTAATTTTAAATTAATTCTACAAAGTAGGACTGGCATATTTGGATAGAAAGATGTTTGTCTTCTAACTTAAATTATAAGATTTTTCCCCTTTAAAACATCACTGGAATACTTCAAAGTATCAAAGAGCTCAGAAGAAAGATAGTTAAGAAACACAGCATTGCATACAGAGTGTACTGTGTGTACTATGTTCAGCTGTCACTTAAGTTTACCAGGTGATAAAACTGAAACACAAGTACAATGCAAAGAAAAGAGAACAAAGGCAATCCAAAAATAATCTAGTGTCACATAATGAAATAAAGTCAAATGCAATTACTAAACAAAATTAAACGTTCAGTGTAATTAGCCAGATATATGTTATTGTCCTTTGTTCCCTTTAAACAAAGTAAAGATACTCCCTTAATGTCAATGAAATTATTTGAATGAATCAGAAGAGCAAAGTTCCTAACGCCAGGTAATAACAGTTATCTCGGTTATGGTGAGTTACTTTCAGTCATTTAGTTTTGCACATTTACTAGTATTAATGAGACACAGAAAGATCAAGGCAACAAACTCAGTCCCTGTAGTATAATCTAAAAGTTAACAAAGGCGTATGCCAATTCCGGAAAAGTGATTTTTGACAGCCAGCAGGAGTAAGAATCAATTACTGAAAACTTCTGGTAGCAGACAGAAAAAAAAAAGCACCTTACCCCTAAGACCACCCATTTGTTTTATTACCTACTGCTTCAATGCACAATGATAATATGGCTAAAAGGCTGCACTTCCATTTTTACTAATGCCTGCCAAATCAGAAATAGCAATGGCAAGAGTTTGCTATGGGTTAGACTATCAAAGCAACAGACTGAAAGCATATTCTACACATTAGTTGTACTCTTCAAATCACGGAGGTTCAGGGCATTGCTAATTAAGAAAAGGAAAAAGGACTACAAATAAATTCAGAAAAAGTTAGCCCCAACTTCTTTGCACAGTTGCAAAGTAGCCATAAGAAATACACAAATATTAACAAGGGTGATGGAGTATATTAACCTGCCTTAAAGACAAGCTGTCAAATTCCAATTCACATATCATGAAGCAACATTCACTCTTGGGAAAAGTGTTTCTTCAGAATATAAAGACATTTTTTTTTTCTTCTGGTTTTTACATTTTCAAATGTAAGATAAATTCACATTCATACAATGACCAATTTCATGAAGTCTGGCATTTCATGTTAATGTGAAGAAAAATAAGGGACACAAGGAAAAAAAATCAGAATATGCTGCAGAAGATTAGAAAACCACATTCCTGGGCTACCAGTGCTAGAATTTTTTATAGACATACACGCATACAAACACATACATATGTTTGTACCTGTGTACCTATATGATGTTTATGTATGTACCTACATGAAGTTTTTATATTATACAAACACGCGCATACATACACTCTATGGCTCTCAAAATAAGCAGCACGGGCACATAATTAAGGGGTCCCCAGGGCTCATAAAGAAAGTGCAAAGACCTTGTTAGTGTTTGGCCTTTCTTTCTCACCCAGTCTCATTGTAAAACAGTCGACCATGAAAGTACTTTAAAAAGCTGATTTTATATTTACAGCATGATTTTATAAGGTACCTTTCATGTTTGAAAGAAGCTGGTACTTTGGCATACCTTCCTGGCAAATTCAACATGAGTCACAAACTTTCTAATTTACAACTTTCAGAAATCTGAATGCTTTTGAATACCGGGATTTTCAACTTTGCATTTTAATGACAAGCCTGCCTTTGGCCTTTGCTGACCTGTTGTGAAGTAAATCAGGCACACTAATGTGGGCTAACAAGTCTTTTTCACACTGTTCGATCACCCTGCATCTTTCTTCTCCGCAGACACCGCCTCTCTCCCACTCTCTGTCTAGCCATCCTCCCTCAAAGCAAACAAAATGGTCACTGTAACCCTGCATTACTGCTCATTAGATCACAGGTTAGTCAAGTGGAACTGCCCGAGGTTCCCAAAGGAGAGCTATACTTCAAAAATCTGTCCATGTCAAATGAAGAAAAAACCTCTGAGCGTGGGGTCACCCAGATCAATGATCAAAAGAGACTGAGAATAGTGCAGGGAAAAAAAGAAAAAAAAAGCCCTTTTTTGTTAAAAAACAGCCTTCTGTATAATAAATCAGAATACAAAGATACTAAGCATTTTCTTCCCCTTAACAACACTTCATTTTCATTTTAAAATGTAGTAACTTATTTAAAAAAACGTTTTGAAAAACAAGATTATTTTGCAGTGTCAAGCATGAGGTTTTAGTAAGGCCCAAAATTGTCTCAGCAAAAGAAAAAAATCATGGAAAACACTGAGAATTTTCTCTCCAAAAGACGCTTAAAATAATTTTTTATTCAACTATGATTGTAGTTTAAACAAAGGCATTCTGAACTTTATGAGAAATCATATAGGCAGTATATGAACTCTATAAAAAAATTAGTCATCCAAAATTATATAATTTGAACACTTCTAGAATATGAGAGATGTACCAGAAGTGTAATGCTTGGGATGGAGGGAGAAGGAAGTTCCTTTTTTTAAAAAAGGAATGACTTTATCTGTCTGTACTTTTGACATACAGTGCAGGTCCAATTAGTCAGAGAAGAGTATTGGCTATACAATGAAATATTGTGCATGCATGCTTTTGAACAATAAATAGCCTTTACTTATACACAAAGGATGGGATATGATATGACGAAGAATTGATCTAAATAATGCATTGTAAAATACCATACATAAAAAGTAACTCATTTTAAATAAGCTTGGTTAGGTAACAAATATAGTGCCACATCATAAAGGATCAAAATATTTTCTGCAAAACTGATGACAGCACATCTTTGCAACAACTCCAAAGACCTTTATTTTTCCATACCAAAGAGTAATATAAATCTCACTCTGCCATTTCCTTTCTCCTCAGCCATAAGTAAAAGCATAATTAGATAAAAGCAACAAAGGTATCTAATCTGGAACATGATATTTGGTAGTATTATAGTTGATATATACTGTGTTCCAAAAGTAGTATAGCAATAGAACAAAGCTATGGTAAAGCAAAGGAAAGAAGGAAACAAATCCTTAAAATATTTTCAAGTGTTTCATTAAAATAATTTCAATTTCAATCAAATAATTTATTAGGTTCTACTACCACACAGAAAAAAAAAAAGAAAGCATCACTAGTGTAGTGATATTTTACATAAAAAACACCACGAAAATTTAACAGAACAAACCTGTATCAACAAACAAGAAGATAACATAATTTTAAGCAAAAATGGTACTGCAGCAAAAATATAATAGATCCGTAAAATGTAGTAAATTCAGTTATCCTCTTATGTATGAATATGAAGACAAGCTGAAGCACTTGAAAATCATTCACTAAAGCAGTTTTAAGTTTGTTGATGCCTCGCAGTTCGTATGAATACTTGAACATAGAACTTCAGAACTTCATTAACTTTAAAAATGTCTACGTTCATATTTTCAGCTTTTACTTTCAAGACATTTGTGATCCTTTCAATTTCCAACATGAGCAGAATCTGAACAACCAGAGATAACAGAGAACAATAGAAAAACAAAGATTTGAGAAATTGTGTGTATGCACTGGCATGCGATATTCCATACACTGTTAACACTCTATGCTACTTAAATAGCAGACAAAAACAATTTTAAGCGTGATCTCCATAAAACTGAACACATCAACACATCTTTTAAAGGGAATATTATTTCACCAAATATTTTAATAAGTTCTCTTATTTATTTGGATGCTCCTTTACTAATAACTATTTTCTATACAAATTTAAAATTTCAACATGTTCAGTTCCAACAAAACAAGTAGTGTTTCACGTCAGACTGCTGTAATAGACTTTCCAACCATTTAAACTATTTTGAGAAAGCATTTATGCTTATAAAGATTCCAGAATGACTAATGATATCCTGCAGTATCAACAAATCATCATTAGAATAATGTCATTATATTCAAAACTCTGCTTCTAGTCTTATAAGATTGTTCCCAGATGCTAGAGAGTAGATAATTCATGTTTCTTCAGGGGGTATGTCTGCATCTCCTGTTGAATCACTGAAATAAGTTGATGGGAGAATGGTTTCCTCTTTTTGAATCAAATGCCATTATGCATTTGATTCAGAAGAGATTTCTGAAGAAATAATAGACACTGTTCTCAACATGTATTACTACAAAAGAAAGCCTCAAATGAACTGCTCTAAGCAAAAACTCAGCAGTACTCCATCCTCATCCTTCCTGACCTGTAGGGTCCTTCACCACTGTTGAATTTGCTGAACTTCTCTCCATTCTTCATTTCCATTTCATCCCCAGATTCCTCTCTAATTATCTCTTCTGCTTTATTCCCAGTACAGTTTTGAAGGTGGCAGGGAGACAGCTGCACAAGATTTGTCACTGGTTCTTACCACTACTCCTTATCTCTGGGTTATCCCACCTCACAGACATTCAGATACACTTCGTGCTGATGAACCACAGATCTACCTTTAAATCCATATCAGAGATGCGTAACAGTTCAGCTTAGCACGGCTAAACCAAAACATAAATTGAGCTCTGAGCTACCTCCCTTCTTTGCTACTTTTCAGCCATTTTCAAAAACCACAATGTTCCGTGCAACACTCGAGCTTGTAGCCTGGGAACAGTCTTTGACTTGTCTCACACCCACACAGAACTCCAGACTTTTGCAGAGACATAAAGGCTCAAAGATATCCAGGACAAAGAGTTCAGGAGTGTGAATGGAGAGGGAGGGCTTCCTCTCACCTCACAATGTGACAACATTCTTTCTTGAGCCTTGACAACAACTTTGTTGAGTGACATCTGTCCAGAAGGCTGATGCAATGATGAACCCTTCCCAATCTTATCACTCAAGCATACTGCTGCTCATAAAATCTCAATCATAGGTTGTCGCCATTTTCAGAGCTGCTGTGATAATCACAGGAATCCTATGATCACCTATCCAAAGCTCTGACAAGCCAGCAATGCATCAGTTTTCAGTTTTGCCTTCTCTCTCTACTACTGAATGGCAAAGCTCAGAGCATTGTGAGCAGTGGTGCAAAGCCTAGCTGAAGACTTGTAACTAGTGGTGTATCTCAGGGGTCAATACTAGGTCCAAGTTTGTTCAACTAACTCATCAGTGACCTGGATGGTGAGACAAAACTGGGAGGAATGGCTGATATATGAATGTTGCCATTCAAAGGGACCTCAACAAGCTAAAGAAATAAACAGAAAGGAACCTCATGAAGTTCACAACGGGAAGCAGAGAGTGTTGCACCTACAGAATGCACAGAACTGAGAACACAGGCTGGGGACTGACCTCCTGGGAAGCAGCTCCATGGAGAAAGATCTGGGAGTCCTGGTGCACAAGCTGACCATAAGCTAGCAATGTGTCTTTGGGGCCAACATTAGGAAGAGCATTGCCAGCTGAAGGAGATGATGCTCTCCCTCTGCTTCACCTTGGTGGGGTGCATCTGGAGTGCTGTGTCCATTACTGGGCTCTCCACACAAGAGAGACACGGAACTACCACAGATAGCCCTGCAAAGGGTCCCTAGGATGATTAAGGAATTGCAGTATCTGTCACTTATTAACTGGGCCTGTTCCAGCTGGAGAAGACGAAGTGAACAATCTTATCAGTGTGTACACTGATCTTCAGGGAAGGTGTAAAGAGGATGGGGCCAGACTCTTCTCAGTGGTGTCCAGTGACAGGACAAGAGGCAACGGGCACAGACTGAAACACAAAGTTCTGTTTGAACATGAGGAAAAGCTTCTTTATTGTGAGGGTGACAGAGCACTGGAAGAGGTTGCCCAGAGAGGGTGGGAAGTCATGATGCAGATGTCATCTGGACAGGGATCCTGCAGAGCCTCTACTAAGTGATCCACTCTGGGTCGGGGGTTGGACTAGATGTCCAGAAGGCCCTTGCCACCTCAACAGTTCTGTGATTTATGTTGCCACTCAATGTGAGGAGCAAATACTCTTAAATACCTTCAAAAATAGCTCAGGGCCTTTCTTTTCGTTCTTCTCTGAACACTTGTTTTATATAGTGTTCACATGATCTTGTGGTTGGGTCTTGCCCAGATATAATTATTGCATAATACATTGATCAATACTGCATTTCACCGTTTTCTTCTGTGCATTGCTATCTGTACTCAACAATTCTCTCATGCTGTAGCATACACACTGTTGGTCAGAGCTTTCTTTCTTTTTGAGCATTTCTAAAACTTCCGGAATCCTGATTCATAGCTATCATGTTAGCTGACACAGAAATACAATTAAGTACAATTAATTAAAAAAAGATCTCCCCTCTCCTGAACCCAAGGTCCAACTCTTGCGCACCTCAAGATTTATGCGGGTTTAAGAACAACCCTGCATACATCTATTCCAAAAAAATTATTTCAGTTGTTCGGAATTATAGACAAGCATAATATATGTTACTTTGTAGTATAAGTACAGCTGATGTGGCTGTAATTTTCTATTATTCAGAGATGTAAGTAATTTCTAACCTAATCTTGTTATATGGATACAAAATAGATTGTTTTTGTCCCACTCAGTTATCCTTCAACCTCTGCTCTGGCATACCCAATAAAAATGATGACTACGATGTTCCATACATGGTGAGCATCTAATTCCCACAGAATGGACAGAATCCAAGCAATCTTTCACACATGCCTACTATAATTTATATATATATACACACATGCATGATTACAAAAACCTGAAAACACTTTAAAAATTGCTCAACGTTAAGTAACAAAACCAAATTATAAAAAAGTTTAACTACAAAATTATCAGAGTCTCTTGGAGTGCAATGCAATTGCAGTGCAATGATTACAATGTATTTCCCTTCAATCAATATGTTATTTAATGCTAAAGATATTGATGCATTCTCTTTTAAAAAAATGGAAAGATAAGAAGTCCTCCTTCTTTTAAGAAGAAATGCTGCAGCATTTTTCCATTCAAGAATTCATTTTACTATAATATAAAAAGGATGTTTGAAAGGAAATACATCCTCTGTTATTTTCTTATACAATAGCAGAGTTTGTAAAAACTTGGGCCAGTGCATTACTAAACGCTTTGCCATTCATTTTCAACTGATCAGGAGATTTTATTTCCTCAATTGCTGTAGTGTTCTGTTAGGAAAACAGTTCTGCGGCCCCTGGTTTGTTCCGCTTGAAGTATTTCTAAGGGAAGTCATCTTCTGCTCATGCAAAATGTCTCAAACAGTAATTAAATTTCTGAGCGCTCAAGAATTCCTCTTAACAGCAGTTTCACAGACTTACAGGCCCAAAAGGATCATTACAATCAGACAATCAAGATTTCTATCCAGCAGATTTCATTTAATAATTCTCTAAAGCCCCCAAACTTGTAATCTAGCAAAAAAAAGGTTTCAGAAAGAACTGCATATAAACCTCAGTTTTTCTCATCTACAACAGTCTTCAGGGAAAACTATATAAGGATAAGTAAACAAGTATTTATGAAAAAATATTTACTAAAAGGCAAGGTCTTTGTATCTGAAAGTATTTGAATGTTTGTTCCACTTTGTTTTTTATTTATTCAGACAATACTCCTGAC
Source organism: Crypturellus undulatus (assembly GCA_013389825.1). Classification (NCBI taxonomy): domain Eukaryota; kingdom Metazoa; phylum Chordata; class Aves; order Tinamiformes; family Tinamidae; genus Crypturellus; species Crypturellus undulatus. The sequence goes on from VWPW01027439.1 coordinate 8,491, forward strand.
TTTGCATTCAGTATCACAAGACCTAATGTTTATTTCCACAACCATAAGTCATTCTCTTTGAACAAAAGTTTCTTTTGTCCTGGTTAGGATGATGATTACGACATTCATTTTTCAATGCACATAATGAAAATAAATGGGATTTTTTTTCTTACTTCTCTCTCAATTTGAGGAATACTATTTGCACACCTGTCCAAAAGCTTTCATTGATAAGGAATCTGGGAAAGAAGTTTCCATAATTTCCTGCATAACCTTCCTCAAATGAGATTCATTCTAGTGTAAATAGCCAAAAAAATGAAAGAGAAAAGTGGTGAGGAAAAGCTCCAAGTCTTAGTGTGTCATTATCTAGAGTGGGTCTTAAGACAGAAACTCATAACACTTGCTACACCAGAACTAATTTCAGGAACTTGCACTCACTCTCACATTTATGACTGTGCACCTACTTGTCCAGTTGTGCTGTGAACAGATTTTTTTTTTTTTTTAAAAGGCACAGAAGGAGGAGGGGAGCAATAAGTAAATCTTAACTGCAATTCAGTTCATCACATGGCCACACAGATAGTTGGGCTGTCGCACCAAAGGGACAGGACAGAGAAAGGGGCCAGCATGTAAGCCAGTTCTGCTGACAAAAAAAAAAATCACCTAATCTATGCAAGCATATTTACAAGAAACACTTGCAGACACTGGCAGGGGTTTAAAATGAAGTTACTAATATTGTAAAGCTATGTCCAGCAATGCCCTTCAAAATCTCCTCCAAAACATGTACCTTTGTTGAATTTTATCACAATATTAGTTGCACGTGCCACTTAACATTGCTGTATGGCAACAGTGCCTCCATTTATGTCTTAACTAGTCCTTCTTCTGCCTCATGCACATTATGCAATATGTTCACATCTCAAAGCACTATTGTCTGTACCTTTAGGAGAATCATTCCAATTCAGAATTTCTTAGTGGTCTCTGTCAGCTCAGTCCACTGCAAACTTTAAATTCATCAAGAAAACTATTAGAAATTTATTATTCAGTTATTTTTGTTTCTTTGGTAAATTGGGCATGTTCATTAGAACATACAGAACAAATATTTGAAAGTGGTATTATTCACCTAAGAAGTATTAGCAAGTCTAAACCATCTTTTGATCTGATGACAATATATGTAGGATCCTATCTGTTCAGGACCTTATTATAAAAGAGTAATTAAAAAAAAAACAAAGGCTCATATTTACTGTTTTGATTCCACATGTCACCTTTTACAAACTGTTTCACAAGAGGTAAAGACTTTCTATATAATCTATTAATCCTTAAAAATAGCCTACAGTTCATTTCATACTCTCTTAATTTCTTCTTTTCTCACTATTATTTCCATCTATGTCAGTGGCTTAAAGAGAACAGATAAACCTAGCTTCTTCCAAGACTTGAAATTTCCCATTTTAAGATCTTTAAAAGGTCACTTACATTTTGCAGCAGTAAATATTTACCATGCAACTCGCTATTAGTGTAATCATTCTAGCTATGCAATGATTAAAGCAAACACTACCCGCTTGCTATTTACACTGGACACAGATTCACATTGGACACAGACATTAGACAGACTCTTCACATCCAGGTATACAACTTGCTTCACGATGTAGCAATAAAATTGTCTACTGTTTGATTAAACATTTGTAAGTACATTAAAAGCCACATACATGTATGTATGAATGCAAGCTTAAATTTCAACACAAAAAGCACAAAACAGCTTATTTTTTTTATGAACTCCTTGTGTACTCTCTCATAGTGTGACAACTTCCACTTTAAAAAATAATAAAAACCCCAAACCAAAAGCAGTAATAAAGGCATTTTTCAAGTTAATTTAGAGCAGGAGCTGGTTACACCAATACTTCAGGGTCTTTATTAATTGCCACTATTTTCCTTTAAGTGTGAAGAGAACAATTTTAAACCTATATAGCTTGAAACGGTTTGTAACCTAGCTACCTGAAAGATCATTGCTTTTTATAAACAGATACAGTTAAGACAAACAGATTTCTTAAGCCAGACACCCATCATTTAGGATGGAAAGAGGTCACAGGCAGGACACACCCTATTAGGTTATCTCCTGCTTCAGAAATTCATCATTCCTAGTGGCTATATGGAAATCATTATTATGATTTTCTGTAAACATCAATTTAAGAAGCCTTTTCTTAATGGCTGCCAGGTGATATCAAGTCTGCTAAAAGAATGTTTACTTATTAATTTAAATCAGATTTGTTTTGTTTTGTTTTTAAATATATCTAACCAGGTCATACTAGTAACTATTTTTTTTAGGATCTACTTATATGTAAATTATCTTAACAACTCTGAAGAAATTCTTTTTTTCAGAAAAGGACTTCCTATGAGACATATGAATAGAAGTCATTTCTGCATTGCTTTAAACATGGCAAGATTAATAACTGAAATATGTCCTAAACATTACATTAATAATGTCCTCATCTCCTGCAAGCATGTTCATAACTGAAGCCTAACAAATAGTTCCCGTGTTCCCACAAAGGCCACGGTAGTGAAGGAAGCAGCCAACACTCAAAATAGCAGCATTCAGTTCCAAAACAATCTTCAAATATCAGGGGATGCACCTTGGACAAGAAGAGGTATTTGCAGTTAGGGGATTGCAAATATTAAGGTCATTAAGGTCACAATTATCTCAAAACAGGATAGGAATCCATATTTTGGCTATATGCTGCAGTAATTTGAAGATAAATTGCTTCAAGAATAGCTTATTACGAACTACAAACCTGCCCTCAGTTTAACTTTGGTATATCTGTCCCTGTCATAAAAGACACAGATTTGCAACAGCTGCTTTTTTTAAGGCTTCTCATAGGTAAATTTGGGAGGCCTGACCAGAATGAGAATAGGTCAGAGTGCAGACCACTTCATTATCAATCCTGGTTTCAACCCAAGATTTTGCCCTACTGCTGGATGCATCATCTGTTTAAAGCAGTCATTGCTCAATGCTGTTTTTCGGATTGTTAATAATATCTATAATTAGATTTGCTCCCTGGTAAATTGATGGGGTTTCCAATGAAAAACTACTTTCCCTTAACTAGTAGTAAACTAACATAGGGATGAACCATAACAAAAGTGTATGAAGCTGCTGATCCCCTGATTCTAGTACTGTGGTCCTGGAATTAAGCCTGCCACACTCAGGCAATTTGCATTTTAAAGATCAGGGACAGAACACCCAACTTCTAATCAGGAGAAGCCTCTGCAGATACCAATCACCTAAGTCATCTTCTGAAATGCTTGTTAAGCTTTTAGATTCCAACCACCTCAGCCATCTTCTGAGATGTTCGTTAAGCTTTCAGCCACTTAAACATCAAGGAGACCTTTATCTATAAAATTATTTTCAGACAGACCACACGAGAAACTGGCAGGACTGGCATCACTAAAGGTGGCTCTTCATTGTGAGAATCAACCTCCAAATACTCCAAAAACGTGGAATCATTTTATCACATTTACTTCTGAGAACATTGCTTGAAATTCAAAGAAAAAACAATGAAAAAAAAAACCATAGTTTTCTGCAGTTTCCTAAAGTCATCGTTTTTAAAGTAAGGTCTTACATAAACCCATACTTGTCAACTCACAATATATCATTTTACTTTCCAAGAGGTCTCCTGCCAATAATATTCAAAATGCTAAATATACTTTAATGCCATTGCATTCTCATTTGTAAGTCTATATAAAAGTTCTATTATTCCTCAAAAATGTAAGTTTCATGGCATCTTTAATGATTTCCTACAGCGCTAATGGTCAACAATATTTATACAAGAATGAAATGCATTAATCACATCCACTTTAGTATAATAAAAGAAAAAGATCAAAAAAACAGAAAACACACAAAAAAGACAAAACTTTGGAAGATTAGTCTTTAAATGACCTCACATACAATCTTGAACAGCCTTAGTTAAAAATAAACAAATAAAACAGAAAACAAAGAAAAACCTCCAAACCCCCAAAACTAATATGCCATCACCTAAATATGTAGCTGTTTCACCACAGAACTGGCAAAGCTTCATTGTTTGACTGGATTTTTACTTTGAACAGTTCTACGCAGCTTTGGTATTCCACAAGCCTGGTAAACGAGCAATTTTGCTTACAAATCTAAGTAGTGCCTACTAGCCCTCAACGTGCTTCAGACTTGCTCAGCAGATCCCATTCCCAAAGCACCCTGGCTGCAGACACCTTCCAAGCCTTCCCACCTGCGACTCCCCGGGGCTGCTGTCACTGTCACACTGTGACACACTGCTTCAGATGTACGAATCCGCTGCTTTGGCCAATTTCTGATATTACTGTGCAAATAACACAGATTCCAAAATAAAAATCAACGAGCTGGCAATCACAACAGCTTTGCTCTTCATTTGCAAATAATTTACCATGCTTTTTTGCCATATATCTGCTGCAACATTTAGCCTGTCAAAAATCTGACTAAGCAAAAGCACTTGTCTGCAACCAAAAGCAAATTTTAAAATGGAAAACCAGAAACACTGTCAATAAAAACTTTATTAAAAGTTATAATTGCGTAAACCGTTCTGGAATTGTACTCAGTATTTTGGAAACAGTGACCAAATACAGAAATCAATATGACACATTAGTCTACCTTCCCATCTGCATCATAACTACATTCATTTTTCACTTTTAGCTGTTTATATTTACTAACTCAGAAGGAATCCAAAATATCATCAAGAACTGACTGATGCTTAATTAATTCCTCATTATTATAGTTTTAATCTGAAATCTGAATACTCTGTAACATACCTATTGATTCAAATATAATTGTTTGAGTATTACTTTCTGGTTAAAATCTGCAGCTTTTATTTCAGCACGACTTAGCTGAAATCATTCTATAGCTATTTCAAAATACTTAGATAACTGCTACTGTCACAAGAAAATCAAAACGACTTACATATCTTTCACATTGGAAAGCAGAACAAATACAAGTTGACACAACAAGAGTCACTGTATTTAAAGTGACATTGTAATTTATAGTTTCCAGAGTGAAGGGATAAATGTACGTTTTTTGGTTTCTTTTGAAAATTTAAATAACCAGGAGGTAAACCAGCCCATCAACAACTGAATATAATTGAAAATAAGATTACATTTATGACTGGCATTACATCTTAGCTTATTCTATAATTTTTCCTGATCACTTAATATTAAGTATATTCTCCAGTCATGCCTGTAAAACAAATCGGGTTGAATTGCATTTGTCATTTTAAATTTAGCTATTCATGACATCGACCAACACTTAAAGTATGCAACCTCTGCAGTATTGCTTTTGTCTATGCTACAGACAGAGAAAAAATGTTAAAACTTGTTAAAAATAAATTTTAAATTTTTGGAAAAATGAAAGCATCCACACTTATCAAAATTAAAAACTAATAACATCGGCTGCAATAAAATGCTTGGTATAGTTTTTCTACAATTCCTAGTATTCCTGCTCAACTTTGAAATTTTATTTAATTATACTCCAAGGGATCCTTTAACAATCATTAGAGAAAAGCAGTATGTTATTTAAAAGAACATTTCCATTCTTTTACATTTCAACCATTGTTCATTCATCTTACGATACACATACGAGCAAGACAATACCTGTACTTAATGCCCCTTGTTCTACAAAAACATTTACCAAATGCTCATATTGCTCAACACACACAGTAACATATTAAAAATGTTCTTTTTGAAATGAAATTGGTCCTTTGATGATTCAAGCATTTTATTTTTATTTTATATTTCACTAGTGAGAACAGAGGCATGGCAAAACATTTAAGTAAAAAAAAAAAAAAAAACCCTCTATATTATCATCTTCAAATGATGTTTGTACTTTGAATTTGCAGCAAAGACACAAAGACATTATTTTTTCAAGAACAAAATATCCGCTGTAGTATTGGATGGTCTCTTTCAGTTAATCAGAATACTTTTTTTTGTAATTTAGCTTTTTCCTTTTATTAAATAAGTTCAGTGCAGACATACGCCAAGCTCTTGGTATGATTCCTTCCCTCCCTCCTGCTTCCCCTCCCCAAATCATGCATAAGCTGTGCACATTTATCAAAAATTCTTGGACCTTTATCAAAAAGATCTTTTTTTCTTTATCAAAATTCTTGGATTCAATATTTCATGCAAGCAAGACTTGCTCATCATGAAAATGAACCAATGTTTTTTTTTTAAATGCAGTAGAAGCGTATTAAAATTTCTATTGTGTAAACATGTAGGGATCTTTTCCTCTACTAAGATATCAAACACCTGGTAATGATGATTATCACTTTTGTTATTAAGAGTGTCAAGGTTTAATTCCTCAGCCTAGAAATGGATAAGGAGAGAATGAGAGTCCTCTCAATAAAAGAGTTGCTCTTAAACTGCAAAGCATTCAGCATGGACGTAGCTGCAAAATGGAGATACTGTATCTGCTGCATTGCAAAATAACCGGTGTATTTCACATAGCATAAAGAGAGTGTCCTCTACATTCACTATTCCTGTGAAACCAGAAAGTAACACTTCTGAAGTAAAATTTCTAACCAAAGTCTTCAATTAACTTTAAACACAATTTGACCATTCTAAAAACGAAAAGGACAATGAACAAAAAAATCATACCGTTTGATTCGTAAATAGAACTACAAACTGTAGTATTCTTCAGAAAGACTGTATTTAAGATTTAAAAAAAAAGATTTAAAAATCTAAGATTTTTAAGATTTAAAAAAGATTTAAAAGATTATCTAAAATTTAAAAAGATATAAGCTTAAAAAAAAAGAAAAAAAAAAAAAAACAAGATGCTGAAATGGTTTTGACTCCACTGTAATGAAAAGCACCGTTCACAGGACAAACAGGAGATTTCACATTCTTTAATGTGAAGAGTCCTTTAAATAACTTTTACATATGAACAGAATGACACACAAGACTACACGGTAGCATAAAAAAAATTAATTTTTCCAACTGCAAAAGAATAAGTAGAGCTTCTCAAGTCACCAACCTTCAACACTTCCTCAAATATACAACAACGTATCAGGATTGTATGTAAGAAGAATTTTTCAGAAAACTAAGAGCACAAGGTGTACTGAATGGAAAAAAGTATGTAACTGTGATACCTGCAAATTAGACACAGACATCACACATTAAAAGAAGAAAGTCAGAACAGAATAATGGCTTCCAAACAAGAACTGCAACTTTGCCCTCATACCAGTACACAGCAACTAAGAAAAAAGCCTTTACATAAAAGGCTACTTATGGAAATAAAGGGATAGTGCAAGATCAAAATTAATAGCAAATAAAAACACGCAAAACAAAAAACACTCCAAACGCTTTTGATAAGAGCAGTTAAAAACATCTTTCTGCCTTAAGCAAAATAGGGTGAAAGCAAGAAGAACTGCTTTTACTGGTGTGTTCTTCAGGACACCCAGCTCCATAGAGAGCACACTGCGCTGACGGGTCTTAGGGGCAGGGGCTGCGCTCGGGCCATGCACTTTCAGAAGAAGTTAACTGAGCCCATTCCTCAACTAGCATGTCCAGGAAAAGTCACAGTGGGTCAGCAGTGTGCAGAGAGTAAATACAAGCAAGATGCTGCCAGGTCAACATACCTCTTGTACGGAGCGAGCTGCTGGCTTGTCTTGATGATTGGCCAGTATTAAAAACGGCAAAGTACATAACTGTGGGTGCTGGAGAGCAGAATGCAGTTCATCCCTAGCAGTTTCTAGATCATCTTCAGAGGAGGCACTGTCTAATACGAATATTACCCCTTGGGATCCTTGGTAGTAACGACTCCAGTATTTCCTGATATTGTCAGCCCCTTTGAAGACAATAATAAAAACTAATCAAAACAATTAAACAGATTTAAGTAGACTTAAAACAGAATTAATTAGATTTAAAACTCTTATCTGATAACAACCCTCTTGCTTGGCATAATCAAAACACAGGATTTTTTCATTCCTTAATATGCATTATTGAAAGAGTAAAACAAAAAAAATCAAATCTAGCACACACAGACATACAAATCCAACATTTTGGTAAGGGAAGAGTCTGACTGACAGTTACTTATCTCTGAAAGCTTCAGCTCCATTAAAGAGAACTATCATGCCTCCAGTGTTATGGAGCCTAATTCTGCATCTTCTAACAAAAATTTCCTGTTATTAATGTATAACTAAGTCGTCCTTGGCCTGTTCTCTTTTCCCTAGACCTACAGCTCATTGCTGTAACTTGTCATTTCCATCATGTTGCTCCGTTCCGACCATGATCAGGTCTTTCAGTTCACCTCCAATACACTACACAAAACACTCCATCATTGGAGAAGAGTATCAAAAAAGTCTATTCAAGGTGTAAACGCACATTTAACAAGGAGAACTGGGATATAACAGTGAGGTGAACAAGGAGATGTGGTGATAACTTGCATAGACACTGCAACTAATTTTGCTCTGGCAAACATGCTAAAGATTCTGGAAAAGTCCAACAGAGCAGACACATCAGTGACTGCAGGTTTATGCGCCACAGTGATTTTTAGGACACAGTTCAGTGGCACTCAGCCAACTCAACACAAGCCAAGCAATAAGGTTACTGATGGAAAACTTTGTCTCCTCTGGAGAGCAGCATATGTTAAAACACTGAGTTAGAAAAAAAAATCCTACTTGACAGCTGTCAAACTACAGTATGATTTGGCTATTGTTTGTTTGTCTGAAAACGGTACTGCATCCACGGGGACTAACATTAAAAAGTGAACAGCAGCAGCAAAACTCTGGCATAGAAAGTGATGTGTCTGTAATAAAGATAGAGATTTAAAGAAATGTGCTAAAAGTATCTTTTACATGTACAGTTCTTATTTTGAGAAGGGGAGAAGTGAGATTTCAATGCAAACACAGATACAAAGTACTGATAATAAGTTAACCCCATTTTTTGTGAAACAAAACAACTACCCACAAAAGTAGGGCAGGCATGCCCTGACCATGTGGCAGGCATGAAATGAGAATTTAATGCAATATGATTACAATATCATTGATATAGTATTTAAAATATTCACTTAATTTGTGCATTGTGCAACAAAAAAGGGACAGACATTAAACAAAAGTAAGAAAATCTGTGTTCAAGATGGAATTCATACCACATAATGCAAGTACCCAACTCAGAGTCCTCACTCCATGCAGTTTCTTTCTTCTGTATACTAAATACTAAGCGGGACCTTACAGATCTAGTTTTTATCTTCTGTGCCTAGTACAATTCAGGTGGTGAATGGGAGATGTGAGTGTTCATTTAAAAATGCATTTTCTTACAGAGAATATTAAAGGCAGAACTGAATACTATTTTTCTACAAACGGCCTAAAAGAGTTTACTCACAGATAAATGATCAGGGCACTTAGAATGACCATGCTTAAACCCTACACTAATTCAGTCAGACTTATAAAGTAACAATGTAAAAAGAGGTGATTTATTTATTTTATCATCAGTTTATCAAGTTGAACATTATTTAACAGAAAAGGGGTTACAGTGAAACTGAACTGCACATTGCCATACCACCAATTCTACTTGTAAAGAACATCATAGCATCTATTAGATGCTCTATTCCTTCCAGGTCTATGTCAGTCTCAATATAACAAGTTGCTAGAGGAATTTTCAGCTGCCTAGAGATATTATTTGCATGGCCATAGGCAACAATATCACAGCCACAGAATCCAAGTTATCACATTACTTCAGCACTGGTAGAGAATCGTTCTTCATTTACAGAAAAGCTAACACCACAATCAATTCTCTGAAAGTCTTTTCTTCTTTGCTAGCAATACAACATCCATCCTACCTATTTGCAGTTCCAGCCAGCTACTTTTCAACCATATGTTCTTGCCTGAGCCTTAGAAATCTTATCTCTGTAGCAATAATGATGATTTCTAAGAGAAAAACTGTGTCCCAAACTGAACTGTGTCCCAAACTGTAGTGATTGACGTCAACTGTCTAGGTGCCCAGGACAAAGCAGCCCAGGATCTTCAAATGAGACACTGGTGCCAGGAAAGCAGTGTGTCCGATTTTTGAGCCTATGATCTTTTTGATTCTTAACATGGGAGGGTCTAGATGAAAGAACTTTATTTCTCCACAAAACTACCTCAAAAGTGGTAGAACCAAAAACACACACACACACACCCCCCAAAACTCAGTACTTTTCTTTGATGCTTTGTCCAGTTACCAGCAAGTCTCAACAGTGGCATAGTTTTAAGAATCACCTACTAACCTTCAACAAAACTTGGTATTTTCTTCAAATCTTCTATTCGTATATTCCATTAAAATAGAGACCTAGTCTGAACTTACTTACGCTTCAATTCTGATGAAATTACAACCTGTAGTTTAAGAATAAAAAATTTGCACTAAGCAGACAATAAAGAAGATTGGGAATGTCTGTACCTCAAGGTGCCATTTTAACTCATGTTCCTGGCAAATGCCCTTGAAAAATAATTCCCAGCATCAATAAGCTATCAACAACGAGACATCACAATTTCTACAAGACAAATAATCTTACATTCTTTGGGCTTAACTCTTTATACAGGGAACATAATCCAACTCCAGCTTCTTTCTCCAAGGTATTACATAGTACGTGTTAGTGCTACTTAGGACAATAGTCTGAGAATAATGATCCAGCAGTTGAACTTCTTGACAGGACAAATGCAGTCTTACAGAACAAAAAGTTGTTTTCAAAGGTGTATTTTAGTACAAACTATCCCATGAATTTCCAAAGGTTTTTAAGATAATCAATTTGAAAGTATGAGTCTTCTACCAATCCCAACTCCACATGTGCCTATGAGCCAGCAACTTAGTTGGTACCCAAATGTCCTATCAAAAAATATTAATGTACACTGTAAGCATTTAGTTTTGTCAGCCTAATGTCACTCTAATAAATTTGTCACTGTCACATAAATCTGCAGGTCCATTTCTATTTTCAGGTTTGAACCACTTTGTGCACTAACTAAATTGAAAAGTTTGGGCAAAAACTCAAAAACATCACAAAAGCTTGACAACAATTCACATTAGATTTAAGGAATGTGTTATGTGGAAGGTTTGCTAAAATATGGCATTTAATATAACAGTTTTCTCAGAGACAAGCAAGAGGCATGACTCATGCCCAGGTGTACAATTTGTTTCCCTCAGCTATGAAACCATGAGAGCCAAAACTCCTGTGATGTGACTAGAACATCCTATTTACATATAAATTTAAACAAAACACAGTCCTGCTACTTATAGAGAAGCAAATATAGTATTTAGTCAAACACACTTGAATTACTTTATAAAAGGAGAAAAAATATCCTTTATTCTAAGAAAAAAAACAAGGGTTAGTATAATTCAAAATGATACTTATTCAGCATTATTATGAGACAGGAATCTGTCAACTAATTGTTCAAAAATAACAAAAATCTGTTTTCATATATAATTTTGGAAATATCAAATATTTTTTCGTTAGCACCAAGAGTACAGTGTGTCCATATTCACCAGTTCATGATTTTTTATCTCCGCCAATAGTATCTTTTCAAATACCACTTGGAAGCTAGATCGAAGAGTTTATGTGAAGTATGCGTCGTTTAATACGTATCCAAAACAGGTTGCACAATTGTTCACTCAAATATTATGTGAAATGCACAGCTGCACATCTTCCTTTTAACTATTAAGCTTCTCTTTAAATCTTCATTCAGGCCTGTTTTTTTCTTCCTTTGCAATAAATCCAGCACAACCAAGCATAGCATTACAGAAAATTTCATTTGATACAACTTTAAAGATGTCCAATTTGTTACTTGTCATACTTGCCTCAAATATCTAACAGGAGGACAAAGAATGTCACACACCTCCTGGTTCAAGATAGTCTAGCCTGTGCATGCTCTTACTCACCTCAAAATAGTCTGAAGGATTCACATTGCAGCTGTGGAGAAGTTATATGCCCAATCCAGGGAAGACCTTTTATTTTTTTTTTCCTCCACATTAAAAACACCTAACCTGGGGCCACAATAGAAAGCAAGTTGCAACCAGTTTTGCTACAACTTCAAATACAATGTCAAGTCGCATGAAATAAGGACATCTACCTATTTTGAAGGCTAGGTAGTTGATAAAAAGTTATACTGCTAATTTTCTTTAACTGCTATTAAATAGAACATTTCTAATTAGCAAAACCATGAGAAGATGAAAGGAACATATCAATGGTGCCACAAAATCTTTTTGCCTTCAATGGGTAGCCTGTATGCAAGGAAGGAGGAATGGCAAAGTGGAAAAAGAAAGAAAAGAAAAAAAGAGATGTAAATATAAATCAATCTTAGGAATTAGTTTTGAAATAACTGTTGCTAAAGGTAGGATTTATTAACATGTAGCCCATCATTGCTTCACAAGACAAACTGAGATATCTCTTACGTGGCTGGATTGCCATGCAATATCATTTTCAAACCCTGAACTCTGAAGCGCCAATAGCTTGCAGCTGGTGGCACATCAGACGGAGCTGGCCTTCATGGACAGCAGTGAAGACTGCTACTAGCACCTAAGTTGTAGTAGGTACCTGGGTAGCTTAGAAGTACCTTTATATTAACTGGAGTCACACCTTTGGCTACAGTATCACATGGAAAGGTCTTTATTCATCTCTCTCTACTACACTAGTAGAAATATGCAGAAAGAAATTCCCCTATCCCAGGTGTGTATTTCTGTCTACTTATCCCTTCTGCTGAAAGGCTCACAAAAACTTGAATCAGTTTTTGCCTTTCAAAGCATCAAAGCCTCCTTTGACTAAAATAAAGGGAGGGAAAAAAAAATCTAGGCTACTATGCTTCATTTTTGTCTGGAAAAAAGAGCCTGAAGAAAAGTAAGTTTCAAGATTTGCTGGAAACCAGTTTGCAAAAAAACACTGCACTCTTAGCAGCAAAAAAAAAAAAAAAAAAAGGAAAAGAAAAAGACAAGAAGGATGACTCTTTTTTATTTTTTTTAATTTTTGCTTATCCTAGTGTAGCTTTTGCTTTAACAGTTGTTGTTCATGTGGTAGCTATTTGTTTTGAATCAGATATGCAATGGGTTGTCACACATCAAAAGACTAATGATGGAAAAAGAAGAAAGTTTCCAAAGAACACAGCAAAGATTGTTGAACGCTTATTTGAATTTCCTCGGGACTCAAGCTCATATGATCAGGAAAGATGAGAAAGTGATCCCTCTTGTCTATGAGATGAGGAAACCATGTGGAAGGGTCAGGGCCTAGACACCATTTGAACAGAATGCTAAGTATGACTGATAGCAAACAGATCTTTAATACTTTTGGAAGCTGAATGTCTCTGTGCAACTCAGCTTGTATAGGGGTCATCTAAAATTTCATCTATTAAGATGTTCCGTAAGCTGCTAGATGCAGATATGCATCAGATGGCATTACATGCACTCACTCCATGACCACATCTTGTAGAGGTGTCAATTNTGTAAACTGCCTTTTAGATAAATGCAGTAAGGAAATTTTATAGCTTTATTTTAGTATGTCCCTGTACGGATGACTTAGGCTGGTATTTGCATGTGGGATCTGTTTTCTGATGACTAAACAGATGAAATGTTAGCTGCTCTGTCAGGCTATGTTGTTGGAAGGTTGTTCAGTACTTGCTCCTTTCCTACTGGACACAGAGGAAAGGTGGTTTTCCCATAAACAGTTTAATAATTAAATTCTAATTCATAAGCCAAAATAACTTTCTTCCTCCTTCCTCATTTTTTTTCTGAAGATAGATGTTACCTGACATCTGTTGAAGTCTTCTCTAAGGGTTCATATTTTCCATTCAGTTTGACTTGCGTGACAACGCAAATCTCCTCCTACACTTTAGTCTTTTGTTCATTTTTCCAAACTAAGACAAAATACACATGCTATATTTAACCAGGCTCATTTAAAGTTATTTGCTCTGGAGTTCTCACCCAGGCAATTAGCTTAGACAGCTTAAGAGTATTTCCTGTGTTGGCCATGAAGTTTAAGGAGTGAGGAGGACAATACTTTTAGCTCTCTTTTCCTAGGAATGCTCAACTGAATAGAAATGAGGTTATTCCAGACATTAACCACTCTGTTTTCACTAAGTGATTAACATATTTTGTCTTAAAAGAGATTTAAAAGATGAGTAGATAACATGTTGATTCTCTCTGCTTCTGGAAAAGGCCTTTGGTAGATTAAAAAAAATCTTGAATATATAAGAATGTATAGGACAAAGAAAGTTACTAAACGCTATAACAGGTTAATATTTTTAAACCTGGAAAAACAGGAAAAACAGAACTAGCCACATCCAAACTCTTGCCAATAGGCATCTCAACAGTAGTTCGTAAGCTTTTATTAACAATGTGGCACATTTAAAATATAAAATAATCTATTCTGCCTTTAAAAAGAACTATCATTATTAGATGGCTCGGTGATCTTGATTTAAACCTGAATACGTATTCACATTACAACAGACACTATTACTTAGCATTCCAGTGACCACACTGCAACAGAAAACGGACGGAATAAACATACTGATAAATGACATCTTCAGGTTTTGTGTCTCCAGGTCAGAAGAGACTTAAGAATCAAAGGAAAAGCTTCACCTTGTCCTTACCCCTGTGTTATCTGTCTTGAGATTAGACCTCAGCATTCAGTATCACAAGCCTCTTTGAGCAAAAACTGATTAAACACTTTCAAATAAATGTTAACATCTACTTCATTTTCCAGTCTTTTCTCACTTTCCCTTACATTCATTACCTACAATTTCAACCCTATTTCCCAGAGATTGCTGCACTGTAACAGGAAATAATCCAGCCTAATTTCTTCCTTTACGCTTACTAAATTAGATTAAGTAATATAGAAATATTTCAACCTATGTTGATAAGAATACATTTTGAAAGCTAGAGGGCTAAGGCATGACACAGTCTCACAATAATCTAAATCACATATTTTCTTTTTGGAAGAAAACTATTTTTTTATTTGCCTAAGAAGAGGAAATAGTGGTATAGCAAAATAGAAACTTGGGCAATGAGAAGTTAAGTTTGATCAGTAAATAAAGCAAGAGTTGCTTTTCAAGTAACTCAGTAACTCAAGTAACAGTAATGTTTATTATATTTGTTATATTTGAAAGCCATATAAAGATACACGCACACATGCACATTCTTACTGGATCAGGATCTAATTTCACCTTTTCAAACAAATCTTTTAACTTTGTGAAATTGGATAAAATGGAAAGCTCACCTTCTGTAAAACAGATGTATTAATCCAATAAAAAGTACTAAGGTATAAGTCACCACAATAACAAAAAAGAAGGAATTCATTTTTGTTTTTAATATTTTGATAGCATGTATTGGAAAGCAAAATTTTTGCTAAAAAGCACAACATATTTTATTCCAGTCCCTAGTTAATCCTAAAGACTGATGAAGAGATAATCAGACCAGAAACAGACAACAGAAAAGTGACTTTTCTATATGCTTAGCACTGCATTTTTTAATCCTGACAGGAACAAAGAAACAAAGTCCTGACTTCATTAGCAGCTACAGAAGGCAACCAGCACAGTAGAAACTAGCATCATCTTCAAACTCAAGCAAGGACACCACCTCAGCCAAAAGAAAAAAAAAAAAGAGAGAG
>VWPW01027442.1:0-24771 GCA_013389825.1 Crypturellus undulatus
GGCGTTTGGGGAACCTGAAAGCTTTGGGAGGGAATGGGTACAAGGGAATGGGCTAGCCCAGGCCCCAAGGCTCTGGCTGCTCCGTTCCCAGCTCTGGGAAGCGCGTGGGGGCTTCCCGCTTCCTTCGTTCGTGGGATCTGGGAAATGGAGAGGGGCATCCCGGAGAAAACCAGGTTACCTCCACGTAGCTTCCCGTGGAGGAGCGTGAGCCGCTCCGGGTTGGAATCAGCTCCTCCCCTTCATCCGCTGCCCTCCCGCTCGTGCGGGTCAGGGCCGCGGCGGCGCCGGGCGCGCGAGGCCGTTGGTGACGCAGGCGGGAGCGGAGCGAGGACGGGGTGCCCCGGCGGGGGGAGGCCGGTCCCGCGGGCAGGGCTGGGCTGGCTCTATCTCTCCCTGCCGCCCGCGAGGTTTTCCTCTGTGCGCTCTTGGCGCGGCGCTCACATCTCTATGAATTTTACACTCGTCTCCATAGCAGGAGCCAACACTCTGCTCGCTAGAACTCCCTCCACCCCGGGAGGCAAAACCGGGCTGTTATCCGGGAGTTTTAAAGCGACGTTGCTGGGGGCAAGGTCAATCCCATCCCCTTCTCCTCCTCCATAAGGACCTGGAGTTGCTTGTAGCCGCGCGGGGCTCCTGCTGTGGAGCCTCAGGGTTAATTCTGGTGGCCTCAGGGAAGCTTTGCCATTTTTTCAGTGGAAGCCGCTGCGTGTTTCCCATCTAAATAAAGACGCGACCGTGAAACGAAGCCGCTGTCCTTGGACGGCCCCGGCCGCTCGCGGGGCTCTGCTCATGGCTGGCCGCGCTCAGCAGGGTCCAGCAGAACCCTCCCCGGCCGCGGTCACGGATCCTGCTTGAACGGGGCAGCCACCCCCCTGTGTCCCCTCTCCCGTGTCCCCCGTGTCCCCCCCTGCCCTCGGTTGTCACTGCTGGGCCCCTCCGTCCGTGCGAGCGGCACAAGCACTTCCCACTCCGGACGTCTCGCCCTCCTCTCCCCCAGCCCTGGGGGGTTTCTCTGCCAAGTTTCCTCTAATTAGACGTTATCGCGCACTTCATGCATATCACGCGATCCATCCCAACTCTTAATTAATCTCTAAGGAATCTGAATGCCTGGAATATTTCCAGACACTAACGCAGCCCCCCTGCGTGCCGGGTCCTGCGGAGGACGAGGCCCGAGGGCGGCGGCTCCGCCGTGGTGGACGCAGCGGCTCCGTGCGGGACGCGGGAGCAGGGAGCTGGGGCGGCACCTGGAGCCCCGCGGGGCTGGTGGTGTTGGCTTGGGACGTGGCTGGGCAGGTTAATGAGCCTGTTGTGAGGAGGCGAGCAGCATGGAGCAGGATGGAGGAACAAGGAGCANGGTGAGGAGGCGAGCAGCACGGAGCAGGATGGAGCAGGATGGAGGAACAAGGAGCAGGACGGAGCAGCACGGAGCAGGATGGAGGAACATGGAGCAGGATGGAGCAACAAGGAGCAGGACAGAGCAGGACAGAGCAGGATGGAGCAGGACGGAGCGGGACAGAGCAGGATGGAGGAACAAGGAGCAGGATGGAACAGGATGGAGGAACAAGGAGCAAGACGGAGCAGGACAGAGCAGGATGGAGCAGGTTGGAGCAGCATGGAGCAGGATAGAGAAACAAGGAGCAGGACGGAGCAGCGTGGAGCAGGATGGAGCAGGACGGAACAGCATGGAGCAGGATAGAGAAACGAGCAGTAGGGAGCAGCGTGGAGCAGGATGGAGGAACAAGAAGCAGGATGAGGCAGGACAGAGCAGGATGGAGGAACAAGGAGCAGCATGGAGCAGGACAGAGCAGCATGGAGGATGGAGCAGCATGGAGGAACAAGGAGCAGGACGGAACAGGATGGAGCAGGACGGAGGAACAAGGAGCAGGATGGAGCAGGGCAGCGTCAGGCCCGTCGCCGTGTTGTACCGGGTCTGCAGGAGCAGCCCGAGCGCCCCGTCCCAGCGCCAGGGCTGGGGCAGCGCTCGGGGTCCCACTCAGGGTCCCGGCGGCTCTGCCTCCCCCGCGGACGCAGCGACGGCCACGGCCACCCCGAGCGGCAGCCGGCGCTGCCGAGGGGCACCCTCAAACACAGCAGCTCAGAAAACATAACTTTATTATTAGTTGCAATATACATTGTATTCCTTTAAGAATCCTAGACTCGCACATGTTTTTTCCCACTGAAAATACATGTGTATGTATATATGTCTTTTTTTTTTTATATATATATATAATATGTACGTATGTATTTTATTGAACTGGAACACAGTGGAACAAAGAGAGGCAAGCTCAGAAATAACGTGGAAAAGTAAGTGTGATCTCAACGGGTTTGTGCTGGCAGTGCGTGCGGGTAAGTGCTACAAAACAGGAGGCTAAATGGGAAGGTGATGGTGACGCCGGGGGACACGTGCGGCCGTGACGGCCCCTGCGCCCTTCCCTGCACGGCACCGGCCCCTGGACAGCAGTTTAATCCCTTCTCCCCCGGCGGCGGCTCCGCTCGTTGCTAATCTGGTCGGCAAGGGCAGCGGTTTCCTCCAGGGCAGGGGGTGAAATAGCGGGTCAATAAGAAGCAGTTTAAGTGCAGGGCAGGGGCTCACGCCGGGGCTCGGCAGGGCAATGAGGCTTCCCGAGGTTGCCGGGTTTCCAGCTGCTCCTGGGTGGAATGAGCCGCGTTGGCCGAGGCACCGAGTGCGGAGCCGCCTCTGGCGCGGCCGGGCTGGAGCGGGAGCCTCCCTCTCCCCACAAAGTGCTCATTGGGGTGGGAATGGGGTTAAGGAGGCGAGCACGGGCTGCGCCTACTGACGTCCTCAGGAAAAAGTGCTTTTGGGAAAAGAAATCTCATCCTTAAGTCATCATCTCGTGGCCGCCCTGCAACATCTATCACGGCTGCTCCACGCCTGCTCCACTCCTGCTCCACGCCTGCTCCAGCTGGAGCAGCGGGACAGGGTTATCCCGCTGAAAACGCCCCACACTTGTGTCTTTCCCCAGCAAGAGACGCAGGGGCAACCCGAGCAGTTCCTTCTCCTCCTCCTTCTCCTTCTCCTCCTCCTCCTTGCAAGCGCCACTGCAGGGGCCGCAGGGCTCGCTCGGAGCACCAGCCNAAGCGCCGCTGCAGGAGCCGCAGGGCTCGCTCGGAGCACCAGCCTGCGCTGGGGTAACGTTTCACTCAAACACTCGCACTGCTGGGAGAACTGCTTCCTCTGCCAGAGGCAGGAAAATGCACGTGCAGAAATGCCCACAGCAGTGGGTATAAAAGCACTTTCCTGACTAGGTCCCCACGGGAGGACACGGGCCTGAGGTGCAGCCGCGCTGTGCCGGTGCCTCCAAGGTGCTTCTGTCACTGCACGGAGAGCCCGTCCCTAACCTGAGCCAGAGCTGTCACCATCACCGCCGGGGAGGAAACGGGGCCTTGGTTGGTCACTGTGCACGATGGGCCCATTCCTCTTAGGGAGCGATGACCATCGTCCTCTCCGTGCAATACTGAAGGGACAGGGGCAGGTTAAACTCCCTCCCTTTGGCTAATGCCAAGGGCACATTAACACCCTTTGCTCCACGCCTGTGTCTTCGGCGTCTCCTCTAGCCCCACCGCAGCTGCAGACCCCTCCGGCTCTGGCACCGGCCCCTCTGCACCCTGGAGCAGCCCGTGGGGCAGCCCTGAACCCCCCCAGCGCAGCAAGACCTGCCTGGCGGGAGGTTGTCCCTGCCCTGAGCTCCCGTATCCCAGCGAAGGGGCGAGTCCAGCCCTGGCCCTGCCGGGGTGGCCGTGTCACTTGGAGAATGAGCAGCGCTCGGCCAGGATTTCTGTTCCCGCTCCGGGTCTCCCGCTGAACCAACGGCCCATGTGGACCCACTGCTGCTCCCTACCCACCAGATGCTCCGCGCTCCTCTGTAGCATTTTTTGTTTTCAGGACATTTTCCAACTGATGAAGGAAAACAACAGATTATAACTGTAAAGTTACGGTGAGAGAACTGGATCCCGGTGGCACAACATTATTCCTTGCCAAGAGAAGGAAGCGTTAACCCTTTCTTTAGACTCTCCTCCCGTTTCTTCCCCAGCTCCCAGTCAGCTCTATATACATCATATATTATATTACTATATTCTCTTAAAACTCTGACTTTGCTTCTTTAGTTTCAGTAGCACAAGGAATTAATCCAAAAATTAAAAAAAAATAGAAAGAAAGCAGCCCCTAGGATTATTTACAGAGTAGTTCATCCTGCAGAGGAGATGGGGGCTTGGCTCTGGGAATAGCTGGGTTTTTGAATGCGATAAGCGAGTCTGATTCCACATCCATCCTTTTCCCCTCTGGGATTCTGTTCTGGTGATGAGAATTACAAAGCTGTTCAGCGCCCTCCCAGGGCGCAAACCCACGGAGGAGTCAGGATGGGGAGAAAACACACGCGGTTTATGCTCTCCCCCTGGGCCTGGCTGCTAATCAAGGCAGGATCCAAAGGGATCTGGCCTTGAAAACCAGCCTTTCCCTTCCCAGCAGGAGCCTATTCCCACCCCATCGGCTCTGCCTCGGCCTCTCCTCATTCCCCTCTCAAGGGCCAGGACTTTTAAGGTACTGGATGGTGGGAGGAGGAATGGGACTGTGCATACCTGCAACCGACCCCATAGAATGGAAGATGTGGATGTGTTTAACATACCAAAAATTATTGCAGTATAAATACATTCCTGGCACCTCTGCAAAAAACAGGGAAGGGGAGGTGATAGAGGAGGCTTAGTGGATAAGGGGCTCCTTAATAAAACTACTCAACCTGGAAAGCTTTAACGGCTGCTCCCACAGCTATAAATTCTTTCTGAGATTAGGGCAATGGCCATTTATGTGAGCAAAAAATGCTCTATCTTATTCCTCTCTCCCCACCCTCCCTCACGCTGTGCATGATAAAATATCCCGCGAGTCCCTCTGCGTTAGATCTTTTTCAGAGAGACTTCTATTGAGACCAGCATCCAACCCCAGAAAACCCCAGTAAGTTGCAAAAATAATTGCTCTTAAGTATGGCTGGTTTCCCCAGCTGCCGAGACCTTCTGGCCGACCCACGTTAGTATTTCTGTGAAGACGGAGGTAGTGACCTCGGGCAGCTCTTTGTGCAGCGCATGGTAGGCTTCCTCGTACACCTGCAACCAGGGAGACAGCGAAGATGAGCGCAGAAGAGCAACATCTGAACCAGCAAAGTCACATTTTGTGTGAGGCCCAGCACATCCTGCCCACACCTGGTCATT
The DNA here is from genome assembly GCA_013389825.1 of Crypturellus undulatus. Taxonomy (NCBI): domain Eukaryota; kingdom Metazoa; phylum Chordata; class Aves; order Tinamiformes; family Tinamidae; genus Crypturellus; species Crypturellus undulatus. The sequence continues at coordinate 5,221 of VWPW01027442.1, forward strand.
TTATTTTTCCTGGATGTGGCAGGTTATGAAGTCAAAGAGGTTCCCTGATCCTTGGCCAACCCCACTCCGTAAAGGGCTCTCTCTGGACTCAAGTTCTGTGCTGATGGAGCCTCCTTTGGATTGTGCTGGAGGCAGATGTTGTTTTTCTTTATGATTCGTTTCTTGGGGTGGAAAACAAGCGTAAAATGGGGTGGTGAGAGAGGACAGGACACCCCGTGTCTCTGCATTAGTGTGTTCTGTGGAGATCCATGAGTGAGATGTGCTCGGAGGTGCTGCACCCCAGGGAAAGGCCTTGCTTTGGTGGAGCCAAGCGCCCGCAGCAGCTCGAGCAGCCACATCCCACGTGTCCCTGAGCCCTTCCAACCAGTCCCTTTGGCACTGCCCGCTGCAGGGTGGCCTTTATAGGCCACAGAAGGAAATGGAAGGGAAGGAGTATTTTTTTCCCCTTGCTTCTGAGCCCCTTTTCGCATTCAGGTCCTCATGGCAAATGGCTCCTCCCAGATTTGATCCCTTCGTTTCCCATCCCTGACATCTGCCAACCTTCCAGCTCCCTCCCGTTTTGATTGTGTCCTGCCCCTTTGCTGCACTTGGCGTTCACGGTGCTGAACAAGGCGGCTTTGGCATTGGAGCCTGACACTTGGGCCTGACCCAAGCACTCTGCCGCCCTCAGCAAGCTTTGCTGTTCCTTATTCCTGCAAGAAGCAGGAAATATTTATCACGCCCTTGAGTTCAAGGGACAATGCGGGATGTTCCCATCATGCCTTGTGTAATTTTCCTTCTTTTATGCCCAAACTATCCAGTTATTTTTCCGACGACAAAAGCTTTCCCTCGGTCTCCCTGTCTCTCTTTCAGGCTCATTCATGTGCTAACAATTGGTTAATCAGCTGTGGCTCTCTCAAATGAGCAGATGTGAAGTGGCTTTTGTTGAGCCCTGCTCTGGAAAGGCCTCCCTGCACCTTCCTGCGCTGGGGCGGGAGGTGAGGTTGGTGCTAACACGGTTGGCATTGTTCAAAGAGCCGCTGGGGTCAGCGCGGCACCTGGCTATGAGCCTGGCTCTGCGGACACGGCAAGCTGCTTCGTGTCACAGAGATGCCTAGGGACACAGGACCAGGTATTCACGTCACCCACGATCCCCGCTCCAAAGGGAGCCCAGCTGAATCCTCACCGCCCATGGTCTTGTCAAGCCCAGAAGGCAAGAAGCAAACTTAGCCCTGTTACTTGTTTTGGGCCTGTGCTTAACTGCTCTGTTGACTGCTAAGTGCTGTGCTGACAGGTCCAGATCAGTGCAGTCCAGCTCTGTAGAGCCCTGCTTTCCCTCAACAGCGCTCACATCTCTAAGGAGAGCTGAGCAGACCCCCTACCCTGCGCAGTGACTGCAGCTCAGGCCAATAGCAACAGTACAACTCTATAAAAAGCAAGAAAACAAGATAACCTTGAGGGTCTTGTCCTGGCTCTGCACCGTGTCCATGAGGAAATAGGACCCTTTGATATCACAGAGCTTGTCGGAAGAGCCGTGGAGCACCAGGATGGGCAGGGTCAGCTTGGGCAGAGCCCGCTCGATCCTGGCGATGGCGTTCATCAGCTGGATGACGAAGGAGATCTTCATGCCACCGTGGTAGACCAGGGGGTCTGCTGTGTAGGACTCCATCTGGCAGGGAGAACGAGGTGATGGGAGGTTAGCAATATTTCACGCAGAAAAACCAAAACACTCACCTTGGCTATAAGGAGTCTCTTCCCTTTGCTTGCACATTCACTTCCCACCCCGTCAGGACATCCTGCCATCACTGTCAGAGCTGACATCTTTACTGCAGCTTCGCACAGAACCTGGCTTCCTCCAAGCTGCATGTTTCTCTTTTACGTCACTAAAATATATTGGAGCCAAAGATCTTTCTACAGGCAAACAGTCGGCCCATGACTGTTCCCATGGGGACACCTGCTTGCATCTATTTCTACCCTGACATGTCCTTCTGTCACTGAAAGGTGACACTTTCTTCCGTGCATATGGTTCTTCAGTCTGCATTATTTTAAAATTCATGTTGTCCGAGTCCTTATCCTACTTCTGGATGTTCCTCTCTCCTGGGATAATAACAGAGACCCCAAGTGACAGCATATCTGCCTGCAAAGCACTCCTATACTAAAGGGGTAGCAAAGACAGCAGCTCCCCGTGATCCTTCTCCTCGAGCTGGACTATTCCATGCTGGAGCCTGCAGGCCCAGGCCACCAAGGGAACGTGGCTTCAGTGTACCTGCTTTGTGCAAAGTAAGTTATGGGGTTGAGGTAAATAACACTTAGGGACCCCATTAGCTGAGTACAGTTCTTCATTCAAATGTTGGCATTAGGTGTTAGGCAAAAAATAATATAAAAAACCCAACAACTTGCTCAGGCAGACTGTGAGAGGATAAAATTGTACACGAGCTGGTGCAGAAAGTTGCTAGGAATGAGTAGTTCCCGCAGCAGGCAAATCTACAGTAAATATTTGTATACTGTACATGGAGACGGCCCACACAGCCACTGCCATCTCAATATTTGCCAGAACGCTTTGATTATGGGCTGGTCCCTGGCACAGCCTCCAGTTCCTCCCAGCCCTGACAGATGTTTATAGAAATGATGATTATTTATAGGCGAGCTGAAGAGAGCCTCCCCCTCTGCTCGCAGGCAGCGAGGGCTGCTCAGATCCTCCCTCCCCGATGGAAAGGTAGAGCCTCTCCTGCTGCACTGAGGAGACCACGGGTGGGAGGTGACCATGAGGCCACCCCAGGGACACCTTCTTACACGGAAGTTTGGTCCCAGATGGACCTTAGCAGGAGCAGAAGGACCTTTCTTGGCCCCGACTTGCCATGTTGAGAAGCCAGAAAGCCTCTCCGGGCTGAATTTTACATTCATCTCCCTGTGAGATGAGATTTCAGGCTGGCAGGAGGGCACTACATGAAGGGGGATTTTTCCAGATGGAGGGTTGAATTTGCCAAAGTTTGTACAGGCGATTTCCCTGCCCATGTCCTCAAATGTGCTAGGGAAGGGGCAGCAGAAACAGGTCTGGTGTCAAGGCATGTTGGTGCACAGAAGTCCTTCCAAAACCTTCTTGCTTCCACCACCATGGTCGCAGCCCTTGTACTAGACTCCGAAATGAGGTGGACTTTTCAGCAGGGAGACAAACACAGGCTTCTCTCTCACGCCACAGCTCAGGAANGTCGCAGCCAGCCCTTGCACTGGACTCTGAAATGAGGTGGACTTTTCAGCAGGGAGACAAACACAGGCTTCTCTCTCACGCCCACAGCTCAGGAAAAGAGGCTCTTCACTTTGACATCTCCCTTTCAAAGCAGCAAGTTCCTGAGCACTCTGAGGGTTTGGAAAATACTGTTTGTAAGAGCCACTTCAAAGGTGAGATGCTGGTTAGTGCAAAGGACCCACTCGGGATGCTCTGAGCATCCTCGTGTCCTGCTAATGGGGTTCGAAGACGCAGACGTTGAGCAGTGTCTGCACACACAGAGACCAGGCAAGGGCTCTACCAGCTTGTGGGGGCACAAACTGCTCTTCCCCATTCTCCATCAAGCACAAGTTCATGGAAGAAGTTCAACTTTCACTTCCAAATTATTGGCCATCTGTAATTTTGCCTGCGCTCTCTTTAACTGCTGGGGGCACCCTGGAATTTTCAGCTAAACCTGTTGACTTTTCTTCAGCATTTTAACCAAAAATACCGGGCTCCTCTGGCTACTTAGCAACTGGATCTGGAGTTGTTTGGCTAGACCTATGTCATAGCACTTGCAGTTAAGCAACACAGCTTTGAGAGGGTTTCTTCCTGTTTTTTAATTGTTTTCTTTTTTTAATTGAAGGCAGCAGACGAAGGACTCCAGGGGGAAGAAAATCAAGTGGGGTGGGCGGATGGATTGACAGGAGTTCCATTCCCATGGAGTACCATAATGTTGATGAATTTATGTGAGTTGGTCCCCTCTCCACCCCCGTACACTGCCATAAATGCCAAGGGATGACCTAACGGGTTCCTTTCTTCTCTTTGCTTAAGGAACAGGAAATTTCTAGCTACGGAGCAGCCAACCAGTATTTCTGTACAGATGAAAGGAGTTGAAAAAATAAATCCCAATCCCAACCACGATCAATCAGCACTGTAGGAGGGAGGATCCTGGTCCCTGTGAATGAACAACGGTCAGAGAATTACTGCTCATTGCGGGAGGTGAGTGCAGGGCACCAGCCTGACTGGGCAAAGGGGGAAAGGCAGGAATGGGCTTTATCTCCTGGTGATCTCCTGGTGGGAAGGGGCAGCAAGAGAAGAGCCTTGCACAGAGCAGCAGTTTGGGATGGAAAAAAAAAAAAAAGGTTTAAAGAAAAGGTCTCTGCATCATTTTCTGGTCAGGGTCAGAAGCAATGGTCAGGGTTCCTGCTGCAGTAGGTTCCCGGGCTTAGAGGTTTGCATCTTTCTTTTGCATTTTGCAAAGAATAAACTCATTATAATGAACAATACTATAGTCAGTGGGACTATTTCGCTGAATTCAATGAGAACTAACAAAGATTAATGGGGTAAGAGAGTGTCCCCATGACCTTATTCACCTTGGAAGCAGGAATGCTTTTTTATGATTGCTTCTTGCTCCCTTCTGTGTCTCTTGCATTTGATATAACAAATAGACTAAACATGCCCCTACCATCCAGTGTTCCAGTCCCTACACCCAGCCTGCTGGGAACAAAAACTCATCAGGAAATTCTTGGCTGATGTCCCGAAAATATTTCTAGAGAATAGAAAAGTTGGTCTGGCAGAAGAATACATTTAACATATAAATAATGAATGTTTCCAGCACAGGGTGTGCTTTGAAGCTGCACATCTTGAGTCCAAAGGAGGCTGCAGCGTGTGTCAGTGGCAGCTGGAGTACTGACATGATGGGTTGTTTTCAGTAAGTGCCTGGAGCCTTTCTGAAGCTGAGGATGGGCAGGAAAGCAGGTTACATTGCAGTCGACAGCTGGCTGGGCACTTGGGTATTTATTTTGCAGGCGTGCCAGGCAGTGGAGCAAGGAGGGGTTGGTTTCATTTTGAAGGCTACTCCATTATAGGAGATGCTAATGAAGCAGCCCGATGTTATTAATCATTTCAAGACGCTTGGACAGAAGGAGCTAAAGGTAAAGGAGCTCGACATGAAACTGGACAGTATGACTGGAGCTGCTCCATGGCAAGAAAATGTCAGCGGAATAAAACAACATTCATAGGAAGCACCTGCACTTGGAGCATCACAGAGCAGCGGGAGCAGCAAGTAATTGGGTAGGGAAAAAAAACACTATGGCCAGTGCTTGCTGTTGTGATTCTTAAAATGACTCTAGATGCCTAAGTGGAAATATCTGGACAATATTGTGCATCCAGCTCATATAAACCTTTTTGCGTGTATTGTGATTCAAGATGCCCTCACTGCAGCACTGGTGCCAGCTGGGGCACACCAGCACTGCCTGGCAGAAGATTCAGGTGTTGGAGGCAAGTATGTTGTGCTATTTGTCATGTAGACAATAACATTCTCAAATTCCTTCCCTCCTCCAGAACACAGTTCACTTTTATCCTCTAAATGCAAATGCAGGAATGAAAGCTTTCCTCTGTGTGTTTTCACTGAATTAGTTCTCCAAGCAATACTTACTCTCTGAATTATATGCAATGAATTATGGCAGGCGAATGTAATTAATAGAAGGTATCTACAGCTTGACTAGAATCAGCCTTCTTCCCAAATCTATATTTTGTGCAGCCTTGTACTGTACATAAGAACCATGCCATCCTGCACATCAGTATGCAGCGGATGCACACTGACACACTCCATGGCATTTCCCCAGGATTTACTCTATATCTTCCTTTTCCCAGCTTCTTGAATCTTTCTGCTTTCAATCCAGTGAAGTACTATGCCATGTTCATAGGAAAGGAAACTGGAGTCATTTGACTAAAAAATTCTTTGGCAGGGCCAAGAAATGACCCCTAAAGCACTGTGGCTATTCTACAAGACTCTCTTGCCTTCCAGTTTACTGAGTGGGCAAATCCGCAGACTAAATATACAATCAGAAGTTAAATACGCTGTAGTTATACAACTGCTGACATTGTCTTTGCTCCTGATCCTTTCAGCTTCCACTCTAAGGCTGGTATAGCTGCCCTCCTAGAGAAAGGCAATGTATTAGAGTCAACTTATGATATGAATCATTTCATGAACAGCATGAAAAACGATAGCCTCTTTCCACGAGATGCAAGCTGGCATGGGAGCACCTGATGACAGGAACAACCGGCCACTACTTCCTCTCTCCAGACAAGGAAATTTTATTCAGTTACAGTCTGTGTCCTTCTCCTTTCTCTCCCATAGCAGTGAGAAGGAACAAATCTCAGTCTGTGGTGTTGGAGCAGTTGATAAGAGATGGTTTTGCCAGTGATTGCATGAACAGGCTGCATCAGTTACTACCAGGAGTGTGCATGAACGGGAGAAGAGTCTCCAGCAACGATCACAATGACAAAAAGAATCACCCTGGAGCAGCTCCATTCACGGTCACAGTAGGAGAAGCTGGAATTAGCTTGTTCAACTGCAGCTCACTCAAGTATTATTCTCCGGCGCAGGGAGAATACATCATTTGTTCAGAAAGGCTGTAGCAGAGCTGGTATGTAATCCAGGAGACCTTGTGGCAAGGTCTTTGGGGCAAGTCTGCTCTTTTCTGGTATCTGAATGCATCTAGCACAATGCAGTCCTGGTTGTAAGCAGGGCTCCACAGTGAAACTTGACACAAATCACTGGGACCCGTGTTTTGCACTGCAAAGAGCAGGGTTGGACAGCATGACTTTAGCAGCGTTTATGATCTGTATGAACTATTTTTGCCATCATAATAAGCAGTGGTGACCTACGGTTCTCATGCTTGTTACCACAATTGTGGCATCTGTGCCAGAAGGGCAAGGAGCAGTGAAGGGATGAGATGCTGATTTCCAATGATGAGTCAAGTTCTCTGTTCTGCAGAAAGACTCGTGGTTCTCCTGACCTCAGAGATGCTTCACCTTCTCACAGGAGCAAAAATCTTAGCCTAGTAATTTAGCAAAGCACTTTTCTTTTTTCTAATTTAAGCAAAATGACAAGACCAGAACTGTATATCAATTCAGCAGTGACTTTAAATGGCATTATGGTTCTCACCTCCTTCTTGTTCCGGGAAATTGTATTTGGATCTATTGACCCCAGGGACAGGTTTGGGAGAACAAAGTTGAGCACTTTAGCTGCAAAAACCTGTGAAAGGGAAAGAAGTAGTTAGAGGGCTAGTTAAAGCAAAAACAAAAAACACAGAGGGCCAAATTCTTAGCTGATGGGAATCAGCACTGAAGTTAAGGAGTAAAGAAATATCAGCCGACACTGGAGAAGGATCTGTCCTATATTTAAACTATTCTCCTAAGGGGAAAGGATACAAACTGTTCTTGGAATCGGGCATTGCATGTGCAAGCTTGAAATGCTTTCAACTGTCCACCTGCAACACCACAACTATAGGCACTTTCTCTTCTTCTCATTCTCAATTAATTTTCAATGAAGACCTCAGTTAAGCACTTTTTTTAGGAAAAAAAAAAAGTTGTTTTTATTCCTCTGTGGGCCTGGAACTTGCTGTTGTTCATGGCCTCTCCTTGCTGTCGCAGCCTGATTTCAAGCCGCAGAGCGTAAGTGATATTGTGTGCAATTTGTAGTAGTTGCCTATACTGCACTCTTTTTGATGAGCTTATTCTCAGGGGAATCTGCAAATAAACAACAGCAAAATGTGCATGCACTGGCTAAGGAAAACTATTGCTCACTTGTCTCCTGGGAAGGAAAGACAAAAGCTTTCAGCAGCCCAAACCCTTGGCAGAAGAAAGGGTAACATTTTCCATTTCAATTACAATCTACCAGTTCTTTGATACCAGGGTTCTGCTCTGATCTTTGATAGCTGTCTTTAATTAAGTGATCACCATTTAAGTCCCCAAAAAAATGTAATTAGTGTGTGTTGGTGTATTTTATAGCTCTTTTGTTTCCACACGAAGTACTTGTAAGGTGCACTGTCGCCTGTGTTCGCAGTTTCTGCTGATGTGCAGCACTTCTAAAGCGCTCTCTGACATTTCAGCTCTCAGACGATACGTGACAGAGTAATTATGACATTAGAGGAACAATGCAAGGTTGAAATCAAAGTCGTCTAGGACTGAAAAGCAGGGAAGTCTCAGAGCGGGTTTGAGAACATCGGTGGGCTTCGGGATGGACAAAACCAAGGACATTTTGTTGAAGTCTGCAAGTATTTTAAGCCCCTCACTGACCAAGACACTGTGTGGGCAAAATTAAGTTTTACTGAGGTCACTGGATTTGGACCAATAAAAAATCATAGAATCACTATGGTTGGAAAAGACCTTCAAGACCACCAAATTCAACTGTAAACCCTTCAACATCCTACCTGCTAAACCGTGTCCCTAAGTGCCTCATCTACACGTTTCCTGAACACTGTAATACACAATAAACATGAAGCTCTCCTCACATCAGCACCAATGCAGCAGTCTACCAACGTGCTGAAGGCAGGTAAGATATAACAAGAAAAGGAGAACTCAGTATGTGCCTTATTTTCAGAACCTTCCTTTTTGGAGACAACCTAAACAGCCTTTTGTCAGATTTACTATGGTCATTTTGCTGCTTTAATGATACATGCTTATTATCGCAATTTCACACGTTAGTGATGATCATGACTGTGACATGCTTTGGAAATGTTCCTGAGGTTTTTTGCACATTTCTAGAGCTTTGCAAAATGTAGTAATTAGGAAAAAAAAAAAAAAAAGTCCAAGAAATGACTGAACCCAAGTAGAGCAGTATATACTGACCTGGGTTAGCAGTATATACTGACCTGGGTTAGCAACATATACTGGCCTGGGTTACCGATTTAAATTTGTGGTGTTCAGCTGTAGAAGAGAAGAACCAGCCCCATATATGGATGTGACAGATGTACCTACTCCCATGTATACTCCCTGCTTGCCTAAAAATAATGACTGCTTATGTGCAGAAAGAACTAATCTTGGTCAAAAGAATTGACTGTGAAGGACTCTGTCCCATCCCAAGGGTTTTCAGATATGCAGGAAAGGCTACATTCCCTCTAATGTTCAGTATTGCCTTAAAATTCAGATGTAATTATGATGATTTTTAGAGTCAAGGTCATGGTCAATAAAGTTTCATGTTTTAGCCAGGAGGCCAAAAGGTTTCCTTGAGCCTTTGCTGATTTTGTGAGCACTGTAGTATCATTTATAACATATTGGGCTCTAATTAAAAGCTGTGTTGTTCAACTGCTGGCTATATGTGATACCTGAAGAGTTTATCTCCCTGCTGGTTCAAAGTGGAAATGTCATTTCTGGAGAAAATAGCTCCCAAGTGGTCAAGAAAAGTTAAAACAATAATGACATTATTACTGGTTAGGCTTAGGATGATACTCTCGAGTAATGGTTATTAAGAGTTGTTTCAGGCCACCAGAAGTGTGTCAGATCATTTAACACTTTGCTTTTTATGATAAAAATCTCAGAGAAAGACAGAAGTAGATAGCTGAACATTGTCTCTTGACTGGAAGTGAAGATAATTTTATGATTTTTGCACTATTTAACCATACAGGTGCTTTACAGTATAGACATTTTTCTTCCGCACGGAATAATCCCTTGGTCCCCCAAGTCTCTGCATACTTATTTCTCTCTCCCATGACCTCTGCTCTCTAAACTGCTTGCGTGGATGCTTTTAAGTTCATTCCAGCTACAAATGAGCTGCAGTAACAAAGATGTGATGTAGCCCGCCTCATTTCGATGGAGGCAAAACTCTCTGGGAGAAACACTTTAATGAGCTGCAGAGATTAGCTAAAGTGCAATTAGAGCAGTCACACCAGAAAGGACATTCCTCCACACCAAGCTACCCTATCTGTGTTTGTCATGACCAATATTTTTCTTTGAAACTGGAAAGATCAGAGAACAGTCAAAATTTGTAAAAATTTGCAATTTAGGTCTTCCTTCCAGTTTGACTCTATCTTTAAAGATATTTCTCTGCATTATTACTGTGTGCAAATTCAGCCTAAAGGACTGGAATGCTAGTCTAAGAAGAGACCCCCAAGTACTGGAACAACCTGATGTTCATTTAGTTTGGAAAGCAATAGATCAGGAAAAGGTCAAGTGGAAAAAAACAAAGAACAGGCAGAGAAATGTGTGTGTCCAGTCTTTTAAGGCATAGGATGGATGTTAGTGTAGTAATTATTAGGGAATATTTCCTAGGTTTCTGAGATTGTCCTATTTTAAAGTGCTTAACAGCAGAAATTCAGCACTTTGACCCTTATTCTACTGTTTGTCAGCACATGTAATTCATGTCTTTCTTTTGGAATCCTTCCTAATTGTGGAGATTTAGAGCCAAGCCTTGTCCAGCTTAGCTGAGAAGGTAAAAAATAGGCAGCAACGTCCCTTGCTCTTCAGTGCATTTGGAATGAGTAGGTAGGTGCCTCTGGGGACACAGTATTTAGAAGGCACTGATGAAATTGTGTTTCTGTACAGAGCAGAACTGGTTTCTCCAGCGTGTGCTCTATAAAGAAAGATCCTGCTTCAAGCAGGGCTGGTTCAGCCAGCTGGTTGAACCAGGGCTGGTTCAACTTGGGTTATTTCTCACACTAACGAGGGCCCTGGCATGGAGTCTGGCCCACTGCTATTGTTCCCTTGAGCCCTCCTTGGTTTAGGCCAAGGTAAATTCTTGCTCAGCTGGAAACCTCCCTCCCCAGCGAGCGGATGAATGCAATGCCCTTGGGAAATGGCTCAGGGCCTAGGATCATATCTGTTCCAGGGGAAAGCCCAAAGCCTTTGTGTCTCCAAGGCACAAAACAGCAGTGAAATGTCTCAGGCTCTCAGAGGAAAAACGCACACAAGTGTTTTCAGCTCAGCTTGCTGAGAAACGGTGCCTTACACAGGAATACCCTGCCCGTTCTCATGCCTTCCTCTTCCAAATACCTTTCCAGTTCCATGACCGACTGCAAGGAAATTTGACAAAGCAAATACTTCAACTATAAATATTTTTATCAGTTTTGAGAGGCAACAAAGATATAAAAGACAGGAAAAAATCACTTTGAACTTGTGTTATTGAAGCTGGCAGGCTCTATAGGAAAGAGACCTTATAAACACTCCCAAAATACTTCAGCTATGAGATTATAATTTCCTAAACTGACATTAAGCAACGACCTGATACTAATCTGCAAGACACCAGACTTCAGCAGTACCAGTTCCCACAGAACTTGCTACCCTTTATTTCTGTAAGGGTTTAGCATCTGACATGGCAAAATGTAGCTCCAGAATAGTTTTTCCCTGTTTTCCTTGATTCCAGTAGACACAGAAGCCGATTAGTACCTCTCAAATTGAGACTCTACTTGATATATCTTTTTTCCTTAATCATTTAGTCTTTATCCTTTTCTGAAGCAAGAAAAAAACTGGAGCACTGGTGCTCATGGGACATCTGTGAAGATTCAGCCACGGCCTCACCTGTGAAGAAGCAGGTTCAAGCCTCAAAATCACCCCTCAGAACTTTAATCTTCATCTGTAGTCTGAGCAGATAGTTCAGGCTAGAGGAGAATGTGCTATGGACTAGACTGAAAGCCTTTATAATCTTTTCTTTCAGAACAGTAAAGAGGGAGAAATAGTTTAGGAGACATTAAAATAAGAAGCTAGACCCAGGAGAAGAATCTAGCGATCAAGGTTAGAGTGAGAACTGTGGGAATGAGATGTTGTGTTCTTGGCTTAACTGGCCCTTCCCTTTGCTTCCTGTTTCTGTTAGGAGCATTGTTTATTCTTTCAGAAATACAAAAATGAGGGCAGCAAAGAGAGAGGGTCAGTTTCCTAGCAGTTTCCCTGGGGAAGAGCAGACCAGACAATGCAAATTTTCTTCCGAAGTGACTCAGGAAAAGAGATGTGAAAGGGAGGGGTATAGCCTAGGTGTCAGCTAAAGAAGGTATTTTTCTTTGTGGGTAAGACCTAATTATTGTACCAAGCCAAATGGGATGCTGCTAGCACAGCGATGCTTTAGCTGGAGGCCTTCTTTGAAGGTGGTGAACGATTCCTGGGACTGAAGAGCTGTAGTTTTGTTCAGAAATTGGTCACCCCTCAAATGCCAAAAATATCCATGGCCTGACTTAGCCAAAGCCTGTGTTGCAACTACACCAGACTTGTATGAGTCAGGAGGAAAACTGTAGGAGAAGGGGAAGGACAGTGCTGTGTAGGCTGTAAGGGTGTGGTGAAGAAGCACAGTCTGCTACCACCTCCTCAGGTGGCATCCTTCTCTGACTCCTATTTAAATAAGCTTTCCTGGACTGGATTTCAAAACTCACTTCCCCTCTGAAAAGTATGCAGGAGCGTGGGGGAGACAGGAGAAAAGTATTGCCTGGCATCCAGGTGGTGCAGATCTAATTAGGATTTTGCATTTTAAGGATAGAAGTCTTAAAGTACTTCCTTCAACAGGAGAGAGGTGACCAACGCAATGCAGGTTTGCTCTTACCTTGATGGGCGTAGCGACTTCTGGGCTGGCGACCACTAAAGGAGAGATGAGCAGCATGCCCGAAAACTCACTGGGTCTCTCACTAGCTGTCAGAATGGAGATGGCTCCCCCCTGTAATGCAAAAGTAAGAGCTCACATCTTAATACAGATGCAAACATGTCATTTATGCAGTAATCCTGCTACTGGGAGGGTTTTAGAGCAAACAACCAAGCAGTTCTTCCCCCAGTGAGACTGAAATGTGACTGGAGAGAAAGACTAAAGGATTAGGGTCACTAAAAGTGAAGTGACTGAACTAGGTTGGTATTTGCTGGGCAAAAAACATCTGGTTTCTGCTCTCATGGTGTAAAACTTGTCACATCACATTGAACAAAACTGGGTGCAATATCAGTGAACTCTCTAGGATGATTTAAATCCTCCTTGGTTACAAGGGCTAAGAAGGAACAGTCTAAATGTTCAGGTGGGGCTGAAAAAATTATGTTGAGACTTATTTTGAGTTGAGTGGGACAGACTGGTGCTGCATCCGGAAAAAGGGGACATGCAAAGCAGTGAAGCAGGATTCGCTCTGTGCCTGTGTGGCAACAGCACCAGGAAGGCTTTCATCTGGAATGCTAAATTAACAGCTGGCTACTCAAAGCTAAATACTCTTCTTTTCAGCGTCCACATCCTCTTCAGCCCTCCAGTGCTGTGTCACAAGCTGCACAGCTAAAACTCAAGCACCTTTGGATGTTCCCTTGAGCTAAACCCCGCTCAGGCTGGTCCTCCTGTGTGTGCCCAGCAGCCCAGCACCGGTGGGCGATGGGGGAGAGCAGAGCAGGGCACTTGGCACGCTGGCCCAGGGGAGTTTGCAGAGGATTAGTTGCCAAGGGAAATATTCGGTGAACTTCCACGCTGCCGAGGAACCAGGGGCTTGTTAAATGGAGCCGCAGCCAGAAGAGTCTCAAAGACCTCGCTGGGAAATTAGCTCCTTGTTATAGAGGCTTTGGAGCACAGTGAGCACTTAAGAACATGCCATGCGTTCTTATGTAAGAACACTTGTTTATCTGAGCATGGGCTGAATCCCAAAGTACTTATTCATTTTTCTCTCCTCTGGGAAGGCAGGGAGAGAAGATCAATGACATCAATGGGAATATTGCTAGCTTGAATAAAAGGATTTAGCCCGTGCTGTCAGAATCAGACTTCAGATCTGTTCGCCGGCTCAGTGCCTTTGTTTTTGCAGCCCTAATCCTTGGTACATTTTCCTGTAAGTTTGTTTAACAGAATGAGGCTACAGGGAATTTTTGTGCTTCATCCTCGATCCACTCGCAAAGCTTTGGAGGGCTTAACCTTCCGCTTACTGGGTAAAATGAAAGGAGAAATCCAGTGCTGCCAGGAGGTAGTGGGATTTGGCGAGGTACCTACCATGAATAAATAGTCCTATTAAAAAATAGCCCCACTGTTGCAAATGGCACTAATTATGGCCATGATCCAGATAGGAAAGTCAAGGACTGACTGTATTCAAGACCGATCTTACAGGGTAAGGCATGCTGGCAAACCACAGTGTATGAAGTTGGTGGTAAGCTTGCTCGTAGTTTTGTTTTTCCTTCTGTGTGATGAGTTGATCCTTGTCCAGATCAGTACTATTGCGGCGTGGCTCATACCCTGCATGGTGCTAGGAGGTGTAGAGGAAAGCGTGCTTACCATGGAGTGCCCCAGAATGAGAATGGGCAGGCCAGGATGCTCCTTCTTCATGAGATCGATGTGCTGCAAGCTGTCCCTGATGAAGACGTGGAAATCTGACACAACCATGCGATCGCCCTCGCTCTGTCCATGGCCAACTGCAGGGGAGAGGAAAGCACACATCTAAGTCATCAAAGCAATGGTCATATTCAAGAAATGCTTTGGCAGAAACATACCTGCTGGGCCTTCTTAACAGCCTTCTCCTGCAGTCAGTTCTCAAGAGAGACCACTGCAGAAGTGCAAAGGATGCTGCCCCGAGACAGGAGAGGGAAGTCTGCCTTGCTGTACACGAAGAAGGTCACTAAATCCCAGTAAATGGATTTTTGCCCCAGAGATCACAGTTCCNTCAATGGTCATATTCAAGAAATGCTTTAGCAGAAACATGCTCGCTGGGCCTACTTAACTCAGCCTTCTCCTGCAGTCAGATCTCAACAGAGAGAAGTGCAAAGGATGCTGCTCCGAGTCAGGAGAGGGAAGTCTGCCTTGCTGTATACCTAGAAGGTCACTAAATCCTGGCAAACGGATTTTTGCCCCAGAGATCACAGTTCCTGGGGTCTGAGGGCTCAGCACACAGTAAGAATTGCAGCGCTGAGTCTTTCCAAGAAACAGGATTCTGAAAACTGGACGTGATCACTCTAAACTTACCAGGCCCCAGATGCAGCTTTTCCCAATACCTGGGAGGGTAAGAGCTTTGCAGCATCCTGCCTTTTCCCACTGCTACTCTAGAGCACCGAGTGAGCTGGAAATTGTCCCTGCTGGCATTTCGAGGACCTTTAACTGAAGATCCCAGGTATGAGTGGTTGCAGTTCTCTGTAATGGGAATACACCGAGTGGTTGCTCCTCCTAACCAAGTGTTAATGCAAGCTACACTGCACCTGGACGACGTCCGCTCGTTCTGTGGCTGGGAATCATCTTGTCTGATCAAAGGGAAGGGAGACACTAAAACGGGAGATGATGAGTTGCTATGGCAACAGCAGTATCCCTGCTAGAGGTGGAGTCAGCAATATCCAGGAACAGAGTCCCAGGCAATTTTGAGCTTGCAAAGGCTTGAAATGAAAACCACCTCTGGGAAGCAGTTTGTGTGATTAGCTGACATACTGTTATTTATCAAGAATAGAATTCTCCCTTAAAAAGAGTCTCCTTGCATGAAACATTAGCCAGATGGCATTTCTAGGTTGCGTTCTTTTAATACTTCCCCTCTTCTCCTCCAAGAAACCAAGCTTGCTCCAGAAGATAATGAGTTTACTGAAAGTTTGAATCTCCCAGATGAAAAAGCTTCAGGGCAAGTAACTAAGACTGCTTTTGTTAAGCAAAAGGCATCTGCACAGCCAAACAGCAATACAGTCAAGAACATCAACATGTTTTCCTTTAATCTTTTGCCTTCAGAGCTATTAAGAAGGAAAGGTCAGGTGCATCCTTGGTGAAAGCCTCTTTGCTTCAGGTTTTTACTGAGAATAAATCTGCCTTAGTGGTTCCATGGTGCGGGTTTCAAGAAAACTGGGGAAAATATGGAACTCTCCATGAAAACCAGGAACTGGAACTAATCAGAGACTGCTCGAAACAGAGGTGAGACAGACAGGTCAGAGACGTGTCATGAGTATCAGGGCCCCAGGAATTCCCTGTATCAACTCTCCTCCCGGAACTCCTAGTTTAAAGAGAGCGACGTCTAAATGAGGTCTTTGAGATGCTCATCTGTAAAGGGTGAGGATTAGCAATGCATATCTGCAGGGTACACTGGATTTTTGAAATATATTGCCTTGCTTCATATCTAACTTGGATGGTTCACTGCTAATAATTGTGTATTTTCAGTGGTTAAGTGACTGGCTGTTTCAGGTTGTATGAACTGAGATAATTGTGGGTATCCTTTCCTACAGGCAAACATTTAAAAACGAGAATCTACAACACTTCTTTAAAAACTGCAAATCTAGAATTAGGAGATGTAGGCCTCCCTATCCAACCAAGCGCATTGCTGCAAAACAGCAAACTTTGCTCAACCTTTAGATCATTCAAATTCAGATCAAGGTCTGAATAAAGACTGCAGGGATCTCTCCCAGTAGGTAACACTTACTACACTGTTTTGCCCTCTGTATTTTCTGCATTGACTTGTTCACACTGCAGCTCTACCACTGTAGAGGCAAGAGCAGGAACTCACGGTCAGTTCTGTCTGACAGCACCTGAGCGCATGACATAAGTCATAAGGAGAGATGCTAAAGAAATGTCAATAAAAAGCAGGGTGCAATTTAATATTCCCTTCCCTTCAGTTTAGGCCAAATGGGCTCTCACTCAAGAAACTGGATAAAGTCACTTGTGCCAGGGGAGCCTCGCTGTGAGTGTCACCTGCCACCGTTGGCTCCTGTTGGTGACTAATTTCCAGCACGATGCCTTTGTGCTGGGGACATGGAGCAACAGCATAGCTGAAGAAGTCAATACTTAAATATATTAAATTAGATCAGCATTAGCCAAAGAGGAGAGCCTAGAAGTGCCCCTCTCCATACACCCTGTAGCCTTTGCTGCATTAGCACTCAGCCCTCAGAGACCTTAAGGGGCTGGGTAAGCAGAGCAGCTTTGTCCTAAAAAATTCAACTTTCACATGGGGAGAAAGGAAGGGAGAGGCTGCTGGATAGCTCCTTGCCTGAGAAACGACCGAGCTGTTTTTTTTTTTTTTTTTTTTCAAATTACAAAATTAAGTGGAAGGAAAATGAGTTGCTGCTTTGTCAAGTTTTTCTCTTCTCAGCGCCACACTGCATTCCCTCTGGAGGGGGTGGCAGGTTCAAATCCTGCCAAATCACACGAATTAGTGACGGAAAAGTCTCTCAGGGCTGTGTCCCACCTGGGCAGAACTGTCTTGCAAGAGAGCATCTCTGCTTCTCCTCAAGCTTCAGATGCTCTCTGCTCTAAAGCTTCCACTCCTTTCTTTCAGAGCTCAGGAAAATGTTACCTTAATTTCAGTCTGTTCTCTGCTTTCTTTTCCAAGGCCTTGTCCACCCTCAGATATTTGCAGGATTTTTGTTCTCACACTCTGCTTTTATATAAGTTGTAAGCTGTATGGATTCCTTTCTCTTTCCCAGATGCCAAATGCTCCAAGACAAGGCACAGGCTAATCCTTCATTGCTCAGGTGAGGAACAAATTGCTTTTCAAAGCTTCAGCTGGAATGTTTTCCTACAGAAGACGAGGTGACAGAGGAAATGCAGGGTCAGAGGTTGGCTTCAGCTATGCTGCTGTAAATTGACTCATTTCAGCAGTGTTTCTCAAAGTTTACACTCACGGGAGGGCAGGAGTTTCAAGCTATATCGTTTTTTCAGCCTTCAGCCCTCTTTGTTATGGAAAAGTCCTAGAGTGGAGCGAGAGGACATGAAAAATCTGCCTGGGGAGCAATAAATCTCAAGGCAGAACCTGGATCTTGACTTTCCTCATCTTTAGAGGTGTGCAGCTTTGGGGGAAAGGGAATGCTTTGGATCCATTTCCAGTGCACTGGTCTGCACTGGTGAGAACACGACCACGAACCCTGCAACATTTCAACCAACTGATGGTAGAAACAACCCACAAGAATACAGAGCTTGCCTCCTGCTTCATACTGTGCATTTGTTTTCCTCTCTATATACATAACTCCAATTTAAGGTGGGAGAACCAGTAATAGGGTTAGGAAAAGTTCAAGCACTTCAAGCTTACGAAGCTCTCTGAGCAAAAATACATATTAAACTGCAATGGCACCAACAGCAAAGCCCGTCTCTGGAAATTTTTAGAAGTTGTTAAAGGTGAGAACTGCCACCACTGCAAAGCCTGTTATTAATCCGCCCCAGCCAAAGCGCTGCCCTTGCCTCAGAATCCTGCATCTAAGGGACTCTTCTTAATTATGTCAGGGGGGACCACCGGCAAGGCCTGGTGCAGCAGTGACTGATTTAATAAGGCAGAGTGTGGATGCAGTTCAGCTCCCAAAGGAGCCATTGGAGGCCAGAAAATGTGATTTTCCTGCTTCGGCGCTGGCTCTGCAGTAGCAGCAGGTAGCAGTACATTACAGCACTCCTGTTGCCAAGCTGAGTATGGGCTATGAAGGAAGAACTTGTGTTACAGACCACACGGAGCTCAAGCTGGAGACCCCCTTATTTCACTGCCTCCTTGGTCAGTAATCTTATTGAAGAGATGATTCTAGCACTTCCATTTGATACAATCTCTAAATGCCTTTTAGGAGGTACTTACATGTGTACTATGTATTTATTTATTTGTTATTTGTTTGGATGTCTTGCTTTATCCCTTAAAACCTCAGTTTTCTGCCCCAAATCCAAAGAGTCTGTGGCTCCTAATGATGCATCTGATCCTTGGACACATTAAGTTGGGACCATCTAGCCCTTGTCCTTCTTGTTCCTCATCTCTCTGAGCGGGCAACGCTATTGCACAAAGATGTGACAAAAACATGTCCCTCCCTGCTACTAAACTATCTGAGTTAGGAAAAAATGATAATTAAAGGAGCTCACAGACGGTTTTACTCCGCAGGTGGCCCAAGCGGAGTGGCAATGCTGGGCCCGCAGCCCNTCTCTAAATGCCTTTTAGGAGGTACTTACATGTGTACTATGTATTTATGTATTTGTTATCTGTTTGGATGTCTTGCTTTATCCCTTAAAACCTCATTTTTCTGCTCCAAATCCAAAAAGTCTGTGGCTCCTAATGCATGCGATCCTTGGACACATTAAGTTGGGACCATCTAGCCCTTGTCCTTCTTGTTCCTCATCTCTCTGAGCAGGCAACGCTATTGCACAAAGATGTGACAAAAACATGTCCCTCCCTGCTACTAAACTATCTGAGTTAGGAAAAAATGATAATTAAAGGAGCTCACAGACGGTTTTACTCCGCAGGTGGCCCAAGCGGAGTGGCAACGCCGGGCCCGCAGCCCGTGGGAGGGTGATGCCGCTGACAGGAGTTTGGATGGCTCTTGCGGTGCGCGAGGTGCGTGTGTGCCAACCTCACCCCTCTCTTGGTCCGTGCCAACGTGTAGCAGGTTGCAGGCTCGCTCGGGCTGGGCCCTCTGATGATCTCACAGCACGGCCTGCGATGCTGCAGCACACTCGGATCCGCAAGCAGAACCAGTCGTGGGGAGCACGCGCCAATGACAGAACCCGTGAGACGGTTCTGGCCAAGCCTTCAGCCTGTGCCCTGGAATTTCTCTTTGCACCTTCTTGCTGCCCTTCAACCCATTTCTATGCAACACTGACCATCAGCCCATGGAGATGTTAGACTCGATCCTCTGCAGGGGTTTAAACGTGTTTAAACTGAGAAGGATGGTTATATTATGGGAGGTTATATTGAAGGCAGGAGAGGAGGCAGGTAAGAGTTTTCATGGGT
>VWPW01027443.1:1073-26230 GCA_013389825.1 Crypturellus undulatus
CTTCCCGCCCGCTCTGGGGCGTTTGGCCGCTCGCACACGCGTGTGCGCCCGTGCGCGTGTCAGAGCGCAGCCCCGCGCCGCGTGGTCCCGGCGGCCGCGCCTGATAATTGTGGTTGTTACTGCGAGCCCCGTAATCCCCCGAATCCCTTTAGCTCCTGCTCGCGGGGATTACAAATTAATAAAAGCAGCTTAGGGGCGGCAGCCGCCCCGCACACATATGTTCCCGGCGGGCGGCAGCGCGGGGACTTTCGCCCGCCCCTGGGGGTGGCCCGGGGTGGTGGCCGGGGACAGTGGCCCCCATGTCCCTCCCTGAGCCCCGTGGTCCCCCCCGCTGTCCTGTCCCATCGCTGCGCGCGGAGCCACCGTGTCCCTCCCAGTGAGTCCCCTCGCGCGGTGCCACCAGCCTGGGGGACACAGCAGAGCCGCAGGGATGGAAAATAAGGTAGGAGGGGGGCACTGGGGCTGGCACCGGCATCTGGGGACCCCAGGGCAGCACCTAGAAACCCCCAGTGCCACCTCGGTGCTGCAGTGGCCGGTGTCCCCAGATGCATCCGGGCAGCGGCTGCACGGGGACGTGAGGAGCATCCGCGGGGACAGCCCCGCACAGGGCACGGGACGGCGCAGGGGCTCTGCTAAGCTCCCCTTTGTAAGGGGATTTTTCGTCTGATCCTCTAGGGAAGCAGTTGGGGCTGCAGCCCTGGGGGCTCCCCCCTCTCCTAGGGAGCCGCGGGCCCCATCCCGACCCCCAGGATCCCCACGGAATGACCTGGATGCTCCGAGCGGGAGTGGAGCACAGGCCATCCTGGCCATGCAGTTTAGCTAAAAAGATCCTGGATACCCAAGAGAAGAAAAAATCCAAAGGCACCGTTTTGCCCAAATGTTTGCACTTTACTTTTAACAAGCACGTTAGCTTACAGTTTAGTACAAAATGGTCACTTTTCCTTCCCAGAGAGAGGTATGAGACTGAGTAAAAACCAACCAAACAAAAAGAAGACATGACTATGTCAAATGATGGAATTAAAATAAATAAAACACTTAAATTATTGAACTGTTATATTCACCACTTTTAACACCTCATATGCAATACAGAGACCTAGAAAATACATATTGAACCTTTTCTAAAATGGTTGTTCACATCCAGTTCCGAAACAGAAGAGCAGGACGTATATACACACTGTTTGGAATTAAAAATGGCAATTCCAGAGAATAATTTCATTTGTTTTCTGTAGCACTTGCAGCTTTTCTTCCTCTGCCCTAGCATGTGCTGTTGTACTCCTTATTTTCTCCGCAGGTTTAGTATTTCCTTCTTAAATAGCAAAAAAGACTCCATAAATTATAAAGGACCAGAATTCCTTCTGGAAAGTGACTCTCCGGAGTTTTTGTATGACGTCTAAGTGTTTATAAAAGCTTTTGTGATGTAATACAGCACACAGATCAGAGTTTGGGGTCTGAAAAGACAGTGATTTGAGGCATTTTTATGAAGGAAATACTTCCTGGCGCCTCCCCTACATACGAGGCACCGCAGCAAAGCAGCATCTCCCCTTCCAGGGCGGACTCATGCCTCCCTACAGTCAGGATATGCGAATGGAGAGAAGTTGTAATTACAAAGATACAAAATAAAAGTGAATGAACCAAGATTTACGCAGCTAAGTCGAGGACAAGGCAGGTCTTGAGGTGCTCGGCACTGCTGGCGGAGGGAGTTTCAGCCCCACAACGGGTGAGCAACCTTCTGCTTTCAGCATTCCCGGGAAACATGCACTCCGCAGTCACTGGAGGTCTCGATATCTGGTCATTTTGCCACATTTCCAACAGGGTCAAGGCAACACGAAGCCGACAGTACGTCACAGAAAAGTAACAGATCCCCAAACACATAAACTGCCGTTTTAATGTTGAAATCATTCCTACAGACCTGCAAAACCTTCTCATGTGCAGGGGGAAACAAGCTGAACGAGGGACAGTTAAACTCGCATAGTAGCTACTCAGTCAAGTTCAAAACAGCAGCAACAATGACTTATTTCCCTATACAAGTTATCACCGGCAGGAAATTCAGTCCTACCTAAACTGGCTAAATTTTCCACCTTCAGTATTATGTTGCCCTATGGACCTATTTCAGAGACACTAAAATTCTTGGAGTTTTTGGCTCATTCTCCCCGTTAAGTCACATAAAAATTGCCCAGTTTTCCAGCATAAATTCGAAATCTCTGGGCCATCCTCTCAATTAAGCTACCCTGGGATCTTTCCCTGGATCCTAGCACAAAACTCAGGGCACTCAAGAGCCAGCCCAGACTCTCTATTCCTGCTGTTTCACTTTCTACAGCTGCTTACAAGTAGTTTTAATATTGAAGTCACATCCCACAAAGACAGCTAGAGGGATTCTGATTTTTAACTCAAGTTTCTCAGTGAAGAAGATCTGACTATGAAGCACATCCTCGCTGAGCTTTTGTGCTGATTTGTAGCCCATTTCTATTGCAGAGCTTCCAGCTTTTCATCTGGGGGCTGATGATGGCAATAAGAGATCACACTAACCATACAGTGAAGAATGATACCACGGAAGAATGAATTGGCCAGGGACTATTTACTCCTCCTCGCGTAACACAAGAGCTAGGGGCCATTCAATTAAGAGTTACAAATGTAAAACTGAAAGGAAAAGCCTTTTTATATAACATAATTAATCTGTAGAACTCACTGCCACGAGAAAACATCGAGGCCAAAACCTATTAGGATTAACTACAGATTAGGTAATGGATAACTAGAACATGCTCAATTACAATGGATAGGATTATAAACTTCGCTATCCAGGACGTGAATTATCCCCCACAGCTCGGATCAAAAAGGAACTCCTATTCTGAAGGGTAATTTTGTAACTGGTTCCATGTTTTCTTCCAGATGGGATCATGGACAGACACATGGATATGGGAATGCAACTGCCGTGTTCCCAGTTACTGCCACATCCCAGAATGGAGGAGCTCTTGGAATTAAACTCGTTTTGACCCATACAGTGGAGCACCCCAGGAGAAGGACAAGAAAATGAGGCTATTCCGACTTTTAATGTACTCGGAGGAAGTTTTGCAGCTGGCAGGTGGTGCTCTGTGAGCTGGTGATACCAGCACAAAGTTCCTACACTGCCTCAGAAATGAAAGAAATGGTTTCAGCGTAATGGATTTATATAGTGTCACAAGAAGTTTAGTGCATCCATGTCCGTACATTGGTCCTGGTGCACCGATGACGCTGGNTTCCCAGTTGCTGCCACATCCCAGAACGGAGGAGCTCTTGGAATTAAACTCATTTTGATCCACACAGTGGAGCACCCCAGGAGGACAAGAAAATGAGGCTATTCCGACTTTTAATGTACTCGGAGGAAGTTTTGCAGCTGGCAGGTGGTGCTCTGTGAGCTGGTGATACCAGCACAAAGTTCCTACACTGCCTCAGAAATGAAAGAAATGGTTTCAGCGTAATGGATTTATATAGTGTCACAAGAAGTTTAGTGCATCCATGTCCGTACATTGGTCCTGGTGCACCGATGACGCTGGAGTCTCATTTTCCTTCCTTAAAAATCATGTTTTCTCTTACAGGAGTTCACCAGAACTGGCTTCCCTCTGCCTGACACAACAATAATTACTTAACGACTCTTCAGAATCATAAATTGGCCAAAGTCACTTGCCTAGCACTCCGTTAACACATCCAAAAGCACAGCAGGAAAAACACTGGGGCCAATTCTGTTCTTGCTTAGATCTAAACTCTGTAAAACGATGGCAGTATCAGCAAAATCAGAATGTGGCTGCTTATAGATACACTCACTGCCCCAGAGCTCTCATCCGAACAGAGGCTTTCACAGGTTTGGCTGGAATATATGAGAATGGAAGACTTATCTGAACCCTTAATACTTTTTACTTTAAAGATGTAATGGGAATAGAGGTTTAGAATTGCTTAACCAAAACACAACTTGTTTCCTAAAAATCAAAACTCTTGCTCCTCCAGAGATAAGGTATCAGTATAATATCAGTAAACCTGTGGGTAAAAATCTGGATTTATATATACTTATATTAAAAAAAAAAGACAAAAGTACAGAAAACTATCCAATTTCTGTCCCAAACCAGGCACAGTTAATTGTATAATGTAGTGATATAGTGTTTAATTTGCAAACGAGCAAAGGATGTAGGTGGTATGTCATGGAAAATCTTAACCAGAAATTGCAGTTCTTCCTGCAGTAGACACTTTACGATAGCACTATGTGCCCATGGCAGTCAAAGATTAGGGCTCGTACTCGTATAGCAAGCTGTATATTGAGCTAAAACAATGGTGAAATGAATTGGGAGGAAAGGGTTTGGAAACAAGGAATACTGTATATAAAATCCCTGATCATAAATATTAAAGCTGCACCTGGAACTGAACAGCCACATACAATGAACACTTTGCTTCTGATGTAAAATTCTATACAGATAAACGATAATACTTCACCTTCCACCGCTTGGATCTCATTCTGAAAAAAAAGTACATTATCATTAAAAATAGGGACGATGCTACATACAGAACAACACACAGACTCATGTCTATGTTTGAAAATCCAATCCCTAAGAACCACACAGACTGTTTGGTCTCTTTATGATCAGTTGATTCAACTGCACTTTTACCTCTATCTTTGTCAGGGGCATGGTTTGCTATCAGCTTATCTAACACATTGGATTTGGGATCTTGTACATTTTCTTGGCCCAGGACGTTATTTTCTTTGTTTCCACTTGGTTTCTTCAGCAGATTTTTGTCTTTTGTCTCCCCTGTATCTCCAGGTTCAACTTCATTGGAGTCAGTTTGGCCTTCAGTGTATTTATATAAAATATTTTCCTTGCTGTAGTGATTCTTCATGAATTGTAGAACCTGGTCTTCATTCCAACTGTGCAATCCTTTAATTTCTTCATGACATGCAGGGCAAAGGTCTGGAGTTGGCCACTGAACTTTGGGAAATTTTGGATCTTCACTTAAATCACCTAATTGAAAGGGAAAAAGAAATTAACAAAACAAAAACCAGCAATAGCAACAACAAAAAGATACAGTGAATAAACTAAAAACCTGAAGCATGAGTCACTTCAAATAGTAAGTTTGAAAAAAATACCCAGCACTAACAGCATGTTTTGATCAACCTAAAGATAAATCATGAATGATTTGAATTTTTCAAAGTTTCTTTCTGGAAGCACCAATTACGTTCTGAAGGATTGCTTCCTCTTTCAAAATCCAAATACTAGATCATAATCACTCTCCTTTTCTCCGAGGAAAAGCTGCAGCATTCAAACTCCAGAATGAGAGCATACCAACACAGCCACGCTTTGACAAGGGATTAAACTACCACCACCAGGGCCTTTCAGGGTTAATTTGAGTTACGGTTCCAAACAAACTGCTCTTTTGCATTCAGACCTCCTTAATCCCCAGGCTTGGTTTGCAACAAGCCATTTCACAGCAAAAGACTTGCCGATAACTTCATGTTTCTATACTGTCAATTATTCCAGCCTTAGTTGCTTTTTTCTGTCCCCGATTGGCTTTATTACTACAGAAAGTTATTGTCAATACTTCACCATTATCGTATTTGCCAGTTTTAACATGTGAACATATAATGCTGTCTCGTGCTAGATCCAGTTTTAATATTTCAATTGCTCATAGATGTGGCCACCTTTCTGACTTTGCAACAAAGCTGTCCATTGCAGCATTCAAATTTGCTGTAAAAATATTGCAGAATTTGGATGTCGATCACTAGAACAAAAATTTCTACCTTAAAATTTTACTTATTTGATTTTTATTAGTACATTAATCCTTAGAAGATTTTACAGATATATACAGATTGGTACCAAAAGTGAGCAGCTCATTTTTAGCATCCTCTAGCCTTTGAAAGGTAGAAGAGTCCCCCTGCATATCCACAAGGCAAGCTGCAAGCTCCCCTTTGAGGCAGCCCGCAAAATGAAACCACTCTGTAATTGATTCATTTTCTGTAGAGAAATAGAAACAAAATATCTTACGGGAAAATTACAAACGGAAAACTTAGTGTACTCGGTATTTCTTTGCCAAAAAGAATGCAGTAAATTTTGTATGTTTTAAAGCTACAGTAAAGAATCAAATAGAGTGGAGCCATACAACACAATCTCACAGGCCACTTCTTGAGGCTGTGCCAAGGTATTTTTGTTGACCAATCAGTCAAACATTATTTCGTACTGAAAGCTATATATTACCACACAGCTTTTTAATACTAAAATAAATCACTGTCACCAAAATACAATTTAGCAAATTTAAAATGCATAATTTGACATTATTATTCATTCCAATATGCTTATACTTCTTACTAAATTGGTATTTTAGCCAGCTGTTGCATCACTTAAATCAATATCCATGTGAGTTTTCCAATAACTTAATGTTCTAAATAAGTATATTGCTCCACCACTTAGCAACTTCAAGTCAACACGAAGACTTTTTTTTCCTGTGTTCAGTCTGGCAATAGTAAAGAACATTAGGGGATGTTTTTATTTAATACCTCAACATTTACTTTTTTCCTCCTTGGGAAAAAGAGACAAACTGTTCATATTCACAACAATATTTAATGCTTCATAAATCTTGAGAATTCAGCTTAACCACAATATAAACACAATACAGCATATTTAAATTGTAACTAATGCTACATTACACAGATCCATAACAGCAGACAGGGATTAAGTGCAAAGAGAAACCAATTTTCTTTAGTGCTTTAGTTATTTGATATCCCCATAACAAAACGGATTAACTACAACCCAGCATTTTAACTGTATTTTCAGCCTAACTGAAAACATAGCAAACTAGAGGGGAAATAAAATTTCTTTGAAGAGTAATTTTCTTTTATTCAGTTGTTGATCTGTTAGTAGCGCAGGTTGTTTTTTCCCCGAAAAGAGTCTCTTGTTCATTTATCTTCATTTTCTACACAACTTTTCCCCATAATCAAATGAAGACAGGTTATAACATCTGTTTAAACTGTTTCAGAAGAAAATTTAATTATTTTTATCCACCAATAAGTAGCTGAATTGTATTGCTCCTTTTTGAAGAGCCTTTGATTTGCACTCTGGAAAGATCACCTCAACAAGCCACAGGTGAAATCTCAAAAGAAATGGTATTTTTGAGAATTATAAATCTTTCTCATTATATATAATAAGAGATGAATTATGTTATTGGAGGATAGTTATGTCTGTAGTGTAAATTTCTCACTAATTCATTCAAGAGTTATTTCTTGTTGGTATTTAAAGCTATAGCTGATTAGGGTGCTCTAAGTTTTGCTCTATACACAAATATTCTTTAGGATGTTAGCCTTGTCTAGCAAGACAAAAGTGGAATTAGTCTTCTAAAGTCAGCATTTAATAGAGGAAAGAATAATAACTATTTTAAACTCATTGAATTTACATAGCTATTTGTTGAAATTATATTTGATAAAATGCCATAGTCCTGTCTTTCAGTGACAGTTAGCTTTGTTGGGCTTTCCAAAGAAGATTTTCCATACCTGCAAGTCTGTTATTCACTACATTGTGTTTCTCCCAGAGCCAGAGAACAGCCTCGTCTAAGGTCTTCACAGAATCCATGGATTCTTTAGCCATTTCTTCAAAGTGCTGAGCACAGGCCTTGCACCCAAAAAAGTGCTGGATGTATCTCCTCATGATCTGCAGCACTATTTGTGGTTTCTCTTCAAGACCTAACAAGAGAGAAGGTACAAACAGTTAGCACCACCCAGACAAACATAGCTTTAATGTACACAATTCAATGCATCTAAAAGTGATTCATTGGAAAAGGAAAGCAATTGCAGCTACTTTCTCATTCCACCCAAAATTGTACCTGCACTTTAAATATAGGAAACCAGCTACTTTCATAATTTAAAAGATATCCATGTGCTGTTGTACAGACCTATACTTGAGTACATCACAGAGAGATTAAAGGGATTAAAAGTTTCACACATTTTTTTAGAAGAAACACTCCCTCCCAACAAAACATATTTATAAAGCTGTCATCAAGTAGTTCAGGCAAGACATTATTCACTGTCACATAATTTTATTTCTAATGCAGAGGTTAAAATGACCTCGAAGAATGTGTTTCAAAACATACTGTTTTGAAAGATTAACTGGAAATTATTTCAAACACCCTGAGGTTAAAAAAAAAAAAAGGAGACTGACAGTGCTATTAAAATCACTGTATATAAATTTTACTAAGAAAAACAGATGTTACTTTTATACCAGTATTACTAACATGTGTAGTCCATACAGTTGTGTTCAAAGTTAGCCTGAATAATGCAGTATCTTGCCCAGTAATTAAGGTGGTTGCTATGCATTCGCCATTAATGCTCAGACATTAAATTATGGTGAACTTGCTACTGGGGAACAGGGGTCAAAAACCCTCTCGTAACTGTTTCAAGAGATATATGTGATATCTGTCTGCCCCTCCATAACTTCAAAATATTACAGAAAACCAGAATCTCATTATAGTCATCAATAGCACAGCTTGGGGGGAGTATGGAGGGCTGCTGAATGCATGTGCATAATGGTAAGTTGGCAATATTTGAACTTTTAAAAATAGCTCAAGATTTCTTCCTAAAATAAATCTAAATGTGATTTTTCCCATTCACACCCTTATGATGAAGATAATGAAAAAGAATCATTATTTCAAGCACAAATAGGCTAAGATCTTTACAGACTAAGGACTTTGCTACTACGAGTAGTCCCTACTTCAGTAAGAGGCTGGGAAACCTGATACTATTCATTAAAATCCTAATGGCTTCATTGCTGTCTCAGAGATTTTCTGATTCATGCTTAATTGATCTAGTAAATTGTGCTAAAATGTATTTACGAACGTACTATATTTTACCGCAAACACGCACTTGTCAAACGGAACACATTTTATGACGCAGTGTCCTAGATGGATCAAATTACCAGCGGCTGCAGTTGAACACTTCTACACGAGAGTCATTTGCAATGCAGGAGGTTTTGTAGGTGCTGTGGTAATGGGTTACGGTGCTTAGCTGCCTATCTTATTCTAGCAGTGAATAACAAACAGTTCAGTAGCACGTATTACCTCCCTACGTACATTGTTTCTTGGAGAAAAAATAGCATTAAAAAAAAAAAAGCTATTCAAAGCCATTGGAGTATTTAGCTGTTACGTATAAGAGAAATGTGTAAGGACTGTCATATAACACCTTCAGCAGCACTATTCTGTTCAAAACAGGGAAAAAGGTCTTTAAAAACAAGGATTCTGAAAAGCAAACAATCTCCACTCAGACATGCAATATCTGTGATGGAATATGCATGCATATATAAAAAGAAAGATATGAGATTAAAGCAGATTAAATAACAGTATTAAAAGAAAGGCTGAAAACTAAATTTGAAGGAGTTAAAATTAATTTCAGGCAAGAAACAATTCTACCAAGCATGCTAAAATATGCATGCTAAAAAAACAAAGTAATCAAACAAAATTCATGCACTAATTCAATTATATCTGTTCTCCTGCATAATTCTACCATCCTGAAAGCTGAGGCAAAGTTCATTTTTGTAGGGAGGTCTTTCAGGTTTAGCAATAGATTAAACGGTCAGATACATTTTTTGTTGGAAAAAAAAAAATCTACTATCTACTCACCCAAATAGATCTTATTACCTGAAGGCATTGTTCATATAATTAAGCATGCTTAAGACTACAGTGATTTTATGAATCCTCTGATGTGAACAGTTTATTCGGATTTCCTTTAGATTCCTTTATTTTGATCCCACTGCTGGTTCAGATTACACATTACAACATTTAAACATGTCAAATATAAAC
The DNA here is from genome assembly GCA_013389825.1 of Crypturellus undulatus. Lineage (NCBI taxonomy): Eukaryota > Metazoa > Chordata > Aves > Tinamiformes > Tinamidae > Crypturellus > Crypturellus undulatus. The sequence goes on from VWPW01027443.1 coordinate 10,872, forward strand.
CAATAAAAACATCACATTGAAAAAGCCCTAGCAAGTCCACCCCGTCTGTCAGACTCCACAAGTAGAGAGAACTATCAAGAAAAATGTATCTGCTTTATAAAGAAAACAAACAATTGCAAAATGGCTCATTTTGTTTGTTTTTCTTTTATCAGTCCAGAGATGAATCTTCTATTAACATCTGCCATGTATCATCGTGTAATCCTCCTTTTCTCTTTCCTCCCAAACTACTGCAATTCAGGGTAACCCTAATCTTTAAAGTGGACAAGAACCATAAAACCCTACCTGTGGTGGGAAGGATTAGGGAGTACATCATGCTTTTTAGTAGATGGGATTTAAACAAGCAATAAGGAGAGGAAAACCTCCCAAGACATAATCCGACAGTCTCAGACTGACCCAATTCTTTGGCCATAAGAAGTGATCATCACATATCTGCCCCGATTTAAATTGATGGTTAAGTGTGCCAAAGAGTTTGCAGATTCTGCAGTATATTTTTAACTTTGAGCTGACTAGAGCTTACACTTGAAACATGGGACAATTTAGTATGCAGTTTTGTACAGTTAAATATTAGGAACATTTAAATTAATCCGAACACTTGCAGCAACTGGGACAAGCCAGAATTCCAATTTTGCAGAACATTCAATTTTAAGATTGAGAGATTTTAATTGCAAGTAATGCTTGAAAAATATTTGTAGTCACACTTTGAAAAGAATAAAATCATACGAAAATCAGTATCTTAGCATTAGCAATTCTACTGTCATTTTCTTTGAAAGACAGAACATATATCCAGCATTCTTCTTACATGAAAATTGGCACCAGAATATTAACATTGTTTCATCAGATGCTGTAAGTCAAAAAAACCAAAAAGCAACTTCACAGAATGTCTGCAAGGAAGTTAGAATATCACTTATAAGAAATTAATAATCACTATGAAAACTTAAGTAGGAAAAAAATCACTTAGTATTTATGAAACTAAATTACAGAAAGATTGGCTATTGGCTGTTACACGGCTACGAGGCTGTATTGTCAAATCTCATTTTTTTTCCCAATTAAATTAACAGTGCAGCCTTAAATAGCCTGAGCAACCTTCACTCCTCTCCAGGAAAGATAAATTCAGACTTTTTTTGAAACTCCCTCCTTTTGCTGCTTTATTGTTCACATACCTTATTTACCACTTTCCTAAGCAAGGACAAACTGACACAATTTCTGGCGCTGTCTCCAGCTGGAATCTTGCTGCAGGAAAGCTGCGCTCTGACCTCTGCTGGTGCAGAGCCGAAAACTGAGCCTGAGAGTCCCTGTCCTCCATGAACGGTCGCTCCGTGCTTATGTGCAAAGATTTGCTCTAATCCTGTGTTTTTTGTATCACACAGCAAAGCTGCTGCATGCGTTTCCCTCTTCAAGTGTTGTGTATACCTGCTGCTTACCTGAATTTATCAGTGCTTTTGGTTGCAGCGCAGCTTGAACAGTCAAGGTGTGGAAGAACTTCCAAAGGGAACAGGTATAACCTCTCAGCTCGGGTCTGCTGCCCTGGCACCCGACCCACTGAATTCGCTTAGTGAGAAGTATCCCAGAAATCTGAAAAGAAGATGGATGTAAAGATCTACACATCCCTGAGACCTAAATCAACTTAACGAACAATTTTGGAAATGATAGTTCAATATGCTTTAAAAAAAAAAAAAAAAAAGCACTTCTTGCTAATAAACTCATGGTTAGGGTAGAGACATTAAAAACTTGGAACTATCCTGATGTAAAAATCTCTGAGATATTCTGATGAACTGCTGTTAATTTCATCCTTTTTGCAAACATATTACATGAAGTGTAACACACAGTCACTGATGCTAAACTTACCAAGTTGCAGATCATGAATGTCTGATTATTCTGGTGGCATACATGCAACAGCTTAACTTGTAACTTTTTTTTTTTTTTGGGGGGGGGGGGGGGGATAGTGTAAAAAAAGACACACACACATATTCATATATGCATATAACATTATTATAGACTCAGGCTGAGTTACAATTTCACTAGGGACAATATAAATTCCTTGTAATTCTGTAAGAGCTACAAGACTTACAGTAGTCATGTATTAACAGAATAACATGTACTATTTATTACTATTTCTTCCAAATTAAAAAAAAAGTCTAAAAATCTAGTGCAAGACCTTAGATATAGTGAACTTATCTCTCTGCTTTCTAAAACACACAAGTTTCCAGAATTCAGATAGCAATCTCGCTTTATGGAAAGAAAGACTCGTATTATAAGAGAACAGTGTCAGTGACAATAAACATCATGAACACATTCATGTCTGTTTTGGAAAGGGATGAAGAGCAAAAGCAACTCCAAATTTCTGCTGAGGATCTCAAATCACTTGAAGGTGACATGGGGAATATCTATGTATTAGTGACTCGTGTCCATTATAAAATGGAGATAGGATTGCGTACTGCAATGCTCTCATTTCAATTCCTTCATGAGATGTTTTTTTCCTGGTAATGATTTCACTTCATTTTAACCTTCTTATAACTCCATTATGACTGAGGGACTATCAGTAAGTGTTGTCTTAGATTTATATAGAATCTTATCCTTTACTAATGCTGTATTTTATGCTGGAAACTAGTAACAGCTTACCCGCATTTTGTTGTTGACCAGATCTAGGATAGCATCATAAGGGATTTTGTCTAATGGAAGGCTCACCAGCCACTCTTGCAAGGTCTCTAACAACTTCACCACAGGCGGACGGCCAGGAAAAAGCTGAGGGGGAGGAAAAAAAAAAAAAAAAAAAAAGAAAAAAACCCACACAATATTTTAAAGCTCAAATCTCATTAACACTAAAAACAGTTCTATATTTAGCTAAAGATATTTTTCTTGTCTTTAAGGGCTTCAGTTAACAGGTTATTTCTTTTGTTACAAATTGTTTGCAGATTAATCATTTGTTCTTTTTCTCAACAAAAAGCTATTTTCTGTCACCATTTATTTATGGAATTTAACAAGCTGCAGGTACATAGAGTGCCTCTGAAGAAAGCTACACATTAATTATTAATATCTTAACTTTTATAGGTATAAGAATGAAGTGAATCAGACATTAATTACAAAAATTAGTCCTTATGAAACTTGACAAAGATGCTATACTTCAACTAGCTCATTCTGTAGTTGCTGTGCAGCTATTCATAACTTCTCTCACTGCCTCAAAGGCCATTCACTTGATCCTGTGTCAGCCCCATGGGCAAGAACTCCCTAATGCCAACTGTTTGTACAGGGTCTAACAGAAGGGATCTGTACATTGTTGGGATTCAAAGACAGCTTTTGTCAGTAACAAAGAGTGTACCACTGAATTACTGACTGTACACTATATTTTTTCAAAAGAAGGGGCTTCTGCACAAAGAGCCAAAATATTTAATTCTACAACAAATACAATTCCCATGTAGAAGACTGCTTATAGCCTGCAAAAGATGCATACAGTTATGGTACCAACATTGCACACTGGCATGTTGACAGTCTCAAATCTAAAGGATCCTAATGGAAGTACAAGAGAATTATGAATGAGAACTACAGGGAAAGTGTTACACAACCAAAAAATGCAAATAAAGGGCAGCATTCCCCATCTATCCAATAGGAGCCTGGAGATGAGAGTGCAACTAAAGAGAGCATTCCCCATTTATGCACTAATAGCCAGGAAAGCAAATTACATCAGCTGGCCAGGAGCCATCAGGAAGAACAGAGGATGTTTTAGGGATAATATGATGGAAAGATTAGCACTACACTTTCTTAAAGAAATGAGGCCAGCTGGAGATTTCTGACCTCTATGGCTGTAGGGGGGCAAGAAACTGTCTGTCTGCTTTTGAGATAAATCCAGATTCTTGCAAATATTTCATACAACCCTGATTATTCCCTTAAGTAGCTACTGATTTGCCTTGTTTAAAATAAAATAGTATGTTTACTATTCAGTAAGTAATGAGACATTGGTCATTTCAGCTGACATTACAAAGTTAAATTATTTTTTTTCAAGTCTTATCACATTACTTACATTGTCCTTTCACTTTGTGTAATATGAGCACCTTTTTGAAATACTGTACATCAATTGTATTCAAAATTTAGACAAAGTTGGCAATATCTTTAAATGTTCAATCATTCTATGAATAGTAAAATTGTCAAGTAAATAAAGTAATATGCATATGTAGTAGCAAAATCTGAATGCAAAGAATGAAAAATAAGGTCCTTACCCACAAACACAGTGGCTACTCATCATGAAAATCTGATAAATGGGTTAAATTTTTATTGTTTATTCTGTATGTAGCAGACCACGTAGCGTTCATTTAATTTTGAACCTTTTAAGACAAACAACATTAAAATGCCTTTGGTCCTACCTGCATTTCAAAACCGCACACAAAGCTCAAAAATACCAGTTAAAGAAAGCCACAAAACTTTCATATTTTAGCTAGCGAGGAAATATTTAAACTTATTTTGAAAGACACTTTGAGAGGTGTATGTCACATAAGAAATTTTATGTTAGAGTCGCTTTACCCTCACAAATAATCAAAGATTAGAAGCATATACCTTGGCAGAGACGGTAACAAAATCCTTGAAGGTCTTCAGCTCTGCGCCCTCCAGCGCCTTGTGCGTCGCGAGCTCTACCCGGAGCAGGTAATGCAATCCTGACTCAAGGTCAGCCATGTACAGCTTAGATCTGAAACACACATATATAATGTTGTAAAGTGGCAGGTTTCTTTCGCTCATTTTCTCACCAGTCATGAAGGTAAAATTGATATATAGTAGGTGTCATTAAAACCTCAACGTTTGCCACTCCACAGTGATTGCAGTCTATCCTACACCGTGTACAGGAAGAATAGAAGAGTAAGTGCAGCTGTTTGGTAGAGTGAATGTCAAGCTCAATGAGTTTCACTGTACTCCTCTTTTAATAGAGTGGTTTTACATCATTTTATGCAGCAATTAGAAAAATGAAGTATAACCATACACAAGTCCTTTTGTATTTGAGTAAACTTCTTGCCTCCTAGCTAGTTTTATCATGTACTGAAATTAGAACCTGACATTGTCAGCAAGGAAATAGGTGGTGTAAAGAAATTATAGCTTCTCTTCAGAATCCAAACAAATTGGAAATTATACCCTAAGAAAAAGGAACCCTTTTGGTTAACAGAAGTGGACTACACACAGAGCAGAAATGTAAACAAGACTGAAAAAAACGCAATGCTAGAAAGGACTGAATCTATAAATCCTTTCTAAAATGTAGGAGCTTTACTGTAGGCTATCTGCATACAAGTTTAAAAGTCAAATTAAATCACATCAGTCTTGAGACATAATTAAGTACCTTATGACAAGTACAAGTAAAACATCTAAAGCAAATCAAAAGATTTTACCAGTTCTTCGCATTTGGAACTATCACAGCAACAAAAAAAATATTCACAACACAAAGCACTTAACAAAATACAAACGCATTAAGTTAAACACACTCTTTTTCAATATTTTCAGGTTATAACCTTGAGTTAGTAAGATACAGAGCAATGTAGCACTTCAAGCAGAAATGCATGTAATAGACCTAACCACTTTTATGTAAGAGTTCAAAAGCAAGTATCACTTCTAAAAGCAAGTAGAATTAAAGAAACAAGTAGTCAAAACACTCTCTTCCCTCACCCAGAAATAACACGGATTAATATACATTATATAAGATGTATATAAACAGAATAATCTACATTCTTAACAATTCAAACTACAGATTTACTCTGACATTGAGACACCTCTTTAATGTACTCACTTATAATAAAACCTGTAAAATTCTGTTAATTCAGATTTCTTACAGAGAGATCCATATGCATGCATGTAATTCACAAAAGAAACCCTAAACTGTCAGAAGGATGCTCAGACTGGAGATCCAGATCAACAAGTTCTGCTGGAAAGCAGCTCAATTTAACCAGTTTGTTTTGATAACAATGTTCTACGTAAAATATTTTCTTCTTATTGTTGTTGTTGAAAGAAAACGACACTAATAGCCTCCATGAGATGAAAATAAGTATGAAATGACTCCGTCCTACATCTCTTCCATCTAAAGAGGCAGAGGGATTACCTCTCTGCAAAGCCCTGGTATCCTTCCCTCCCACAGAGAAAGAGGGTAAAGATAAACCTTACTGGATTTGGTATGATAAATGTTTTCTCTGGTGACTTGAGAGTTTTCTATTCTATTAGCATTTTCTAAGCACTTTCTAGTGGACACTGCATCACTACCAAGCACACAGAGATTTTTTTTTTTTTTTGAAATTATTTTACTATGTACTTTTTTTCTGGGACACGAATTTATTTGCTGAATTCTTCCAACAATTTAAGTCAGTGAGCTATATATTCAGATAATAGTTGATGAGACCTTAGTATTTTTACACCAACTAAGTAGTTAAAAATATTTTCTAAAAAAACTTTGCTTCCACAGCAGTGCAGGTATTTGCTGCCAAAAAGCAAACACTAAAATCCTCCAGTCATGCCACCTCTGAACATTCTGAGCACCAGTTGTGACTGCAAAAAGGTTACCTGCAGTTGGTAGAAGTGGTGTCCTTGCTTCTTGCTTGTAATTGAAATAATTCACTAGTGCTACCTGAATACACTGAGAACTTGTAACAAGAGCTGCAAGCAATGCCTTATGCTGGATTTCCACAAGTAAACATGAAATTATTTAATTTTTCTGAGTGGAAGATTGCAGATCATTAGGTCATGACCAACCTATTCAACTCAGGACGCATCACCTGGGATGGAATGAAGTTTTCATCTATATTGAGGTTTTGTAATTTATATTACGGTACAGCTTTCCACGTGGCAAGAATAAAGTGCAAGCAAATTTTAATAAACAAGCATTACTCTGAAAGTCAAGGGTATCACTTACTTATCAAATTCTTTCCACTCCTTGATTTCTGTGCTCTCCTCTTTGTTTTCCTTTACAGGCAGCTGAGGTGACAAAAGAAGTTTCTTTCTTACACCTGGCAGTGACTTTAAATACGAAGAAAAAAAAGACCGTAGGGGCTTCAAACTGCAGATAAAGTAACAGAGCAAAGATTACTTCAAAACAAGGAAAGGGAACAGCAAACTACCGTGTATTAATTACAAGCTGAGATACAATACCATTATATAAAGCAAAAAGGCTACAAAATAGCTTCCTTTTATACAAAGTTACAGCAATTGTTACAGTTCAAGAAAACCCCTTAAAGTAGCAGGCACCTCTCCGAGGAAGATAACTACTTACATGTTAATTAATCCGTGGGATCCATTTGGATGCACCAGGTAGCACGAAGGGACAGCTGTAATACTGAGTTTCTCCAGAAAAGGCTTATCAAAATTCAGTGCTCTCTTTACCACAATGTTTTCATACTGAATCAAGTCTAAGATAACCTGGGTAATGAAAAGATAACATGATTTATACACTGTACAAGGAATATCCAATCTTGTAGAACAAGACAGGTAGATAGGTGAACTGCATCATCCTTTAAGAGTATCATTAAACTGTTCACCAAGGAAATGCACTTACTAGCATTCTCTGGATGGTAACAATTTCTTCTGAAGAAGATTTACTCTTCTCTGTAAATGATTTATTCCTGCCTTTTATCTTTTTCTTGTTCTACTCTGATCTTTTCCCTTTGAAGTCTAACATCCGAAGAAAACATGAGGATGAATGAATGATAAAATGTCCTCATAAACCTCAAAATAGCCCAGAGGATATTTCACAGGAACCAACCAGGTGCATGTTTCATGTATTTTTATAAATATATTTATACACATACACACATATCTATGAGTGAGTGTGTGTGTTTAAAGGCAAATTTTCAGATACTGAAGGGGCAGTTACACGATCACCCTGCTTATGGCATTCTGATGTTGGTGTCAAAGTCTATGAGCTAGAAACAATCAAGGACTTAGACAAGTTAAGGCTTTGCCTGACAAGCCCTGTCAAATCATGGTGTGTAATCGGGGTGTCACAGCACCTAGCTGTTCATGCAGCTCTTTTTGTTTAGCAGCCCCACAGCAGAGACTGCAGACTGGAATATAGTGCCCATCCCTCAAAAGATCCAGTCTCTAGTCCAGCATCTTAGCTCAAACCAATCTTCCTCAGCTGTTTAAATCTGATGCTGGGCTTTTGCACTGGAGCAGCTGGCGTGGGCACACATTCTTTGCAAAGTGTAAACTCCAGCAAAGGGTATAGGAGGCAGAAGAAGGTGGTATCGTGAAGATGCCTCCAAGTTTTGTCAGGATTCAACTATCAACTACAAAGTTGCACCTACAAACACGATAACTCAGTTAAAGCAGTGAAGATTTGTTCAAACCCTTCCCAAAATAAACAAACAAAAAATCCCAACTAAACTCTCATTCTTTCCCTTCTTAAAACCTTGAAGATGCTGCTGCTAAAGGCAATACTCTTACTGTTCTAATAACTGCACTCCTTAGATCCATACATTAGCTTATGCTCTTTCATTTCCATTTCAAATACTCCATTCTTATCTACAAAGTCTTCCAGCTGAGACTGCTATTAAATTTGACCATTTTGCCTTACACATGCTATAAACTTGAAAACACGATAGTCTTCTGTTTCACTAGAATGTCCTATAAAGCTAAAATACTATGTAACATCAGCAAATCTGCCTCAAAGCAGACTCCATTTTCTGTTATTCAGGTGACACCCCATAGCAGAATGCAATAAAATTAAAGTGTGTGATAAAATGCTGAATAATTTTACGTTCACCACTTTTCTTTTCAGTAAGGCCCACTTGTATCAACACAACAGTTTCCAGAAACAAATGCCTGCAAGCCGTCTGCTTTCCAAAGTGATTTCCAGTTTTGGCAGCACAACCTCCTCCACTTATACAACTGGGTCATCTCGGGATCAAATCTCATTAGAAACATTTCACAGACCCTCGATGCTTCCTCCACAGATTATGCCTAGATAATTATGCAATTTATTTTCTTTACGTATCCTATATTTTGGCAGCAAGAGAAAAGTAACAGTTGCCTAAGCTAACAGCAGGCTCATTAGGTGTTGATATGAGGCCAAATAGAGTATTTCACTTGAGGGGGATGAGAGGAGGGGAGGAAAGAAGGGGAGAGAGTCAAAAAAAATTAAAAAAAAAAGACTTTCGCTTTCTCAGTGCCTTAGATCTGTGAAATATTTAAATTAGGATGACTGTATAAAATTAAGATCCATATGCAAAGAAAAGGAACCAGATATTTTAGATTGCTATAAAAAGTTGAAATCACACAATCTGTCCAAAAAACAAATACTATGAATGCTTTTGTAGCAGTAATAAAAGAATAAGTCACGTATATATAGTCTGACTATTTTTCTTGTGATCTTACAAATCTTGAGACTCAAAAGAATAATGTTAACTATGAAATCAATGAGCTATTTTTTTCTGGGAATGTACAAAAGGAAGAAGTTAGTATGATATTATGCTCAATTTTAAACAAGTTTCTTGGTGTGACTGAAGGCAACTTTAAAGTCTTATGTCATTATTTGACTTCCAGATATCTCAAATGTGCATGATCTTCTTTTCATCTCCTCTCTAATCTGGGTTAAATAACAATAATAATAATTAAAACCTCAGCTGTGTTATTGTCATTTATGCTACTTTTGTCATTCATATGTCATACATTACCTCTCGTCCAACATAGGAGTTACTATTTTCAAACACGATGGCAGTGTAATGAGGGCTACTCTTGTCAAAAAGGGAAGTAATATCACTGGACCTTTTAAGAAGAGAAAAGCCATTTAGCACAGCAAAGTGTAACAATCTCATTGTTACTGATACAATTTTACAATTAATCATCTTGTAGCAAAATAATCATATAAAAAACATACTTTAATGAGTCTTTTTACATTCAATTAGCATAACCAGCTGTGTTTTAAACAAGAAACTTACGAAACTGGATCCAAAGAAGGGCAAGCAGGTGGCCTCAGCTCTTGAGTGTGGTTCTGTAAGAAGTCAATCATCATCTGGCGAACTGTTTGCAGCTCACGATCTGCTCCTGCTGAATACAAGTTACAAAGGAAAGAAAGAACAAAATCCCCCCGCAACCACTCATAGAACTGTTAAGAAAACAGAGGGGAGAAAAAAAAGAAAAAGACTCACATGCACAACATGTGTTTTCACACAAACACGTATTTTTGTGGGCTAGGTTTTTGCTTTCATTTCTGTTTTGTTTTAAACAAGCAATACGATTTGGTTTAAGAAGAGGAAGCGAAGATTTAATTGTAGGACTCCAATTTGATGTGGAGGCACGATAGTATTTAAGAGCTGTCATCCTACCCCAAAATTAAAAACTCCTCAAGACTTTCCCAAACCTAACCATCCGCCTGCCTTGCTGATTTTCCCTTCAAAGATTGCTTCATTCTAAGGCTGTGGGCTTTTGGGTGTCAGTTTTTTTTTTTTTTTTCCAATACTTGCAGTGAGAGACTGTAGCAGCTCTTTTGCCATAAAGTTATTTATCTTGCATTAGATACTGCACAAGTATACTATTCTTATCAAATAGACCATGTGAGGTTACTAAGCTACAAAACAGTAAAAGCAAGTAACTTAAGTATGAGGATATTTTATTTTTTTTAAGGAAATAGAATGTAGAAGCTCTCACAAATGCCAAAAGTAACAAGCACAATTACAGTCTAATTCTACATGAAAGGCTAATGGTGCAGGTGGTCTCTTCTCTGACCTCTGGCCTTTTAAATGTTAATCCATTGGAAAAGACAACATTACTTTTGTCTACAGACAAACCACTTCAAGCTGTGATCCTGTCAGACACACAGGATAAGCCTGTTCTCAGATAGTCACCATCTGAATAGGGGTTTTCCCAGTTAGATTCAGGATGCCTGGAAAGTGGCTGACAGATCAAAAAAGCATCAGGTCAAGCAAATGGAATATCATGCTGGTGAGATGTGTTTTGTGTAAATGAATTCTTTTAAAAAATGATGTAAGCATTTGTGAAAATTAAGAACTACATTTATGAATATGAGGAGTATGAGGCCTAAGTTCTTAAACAAATGTCTGCCTAAAAATCTGCCTGACATTTCATTTCATGCAGTATTTTAATGTCATAACCTAAAGGGTTATTCAGTACCCAGCCTATCTCTAGATGTCTAGATTATTTGAAATGTGAAGGGATTTTGCTTGCTATATTCCTGAGTGATGGGATAAATGCTATGGAGATTTCTTAAAAAGTAGAATATTCTTACCTTTATAATTTTCTCCAGTTGTGAATTGCTTTGTAAACGCTTTGAAGTACTACACAGGAGAGAAAAAAAAGAAAGTACTCCTTTGAAAACAACTCACTGCATGAGACAAAGGTCAGTTTAGAGGCAAAAAAAAAGGGTTTTCCAGGCTCTTAGAGTACTATTCACAGATTTCTCAACTCCCTCCAGTGGTTAAAACACGGCATATAATGGAGCTCGACTGTGCTCTTCTATTAAAAACAAAATAGAAAACACTCAGTGTCTAGTAAATTGTACATTACAATTTACCACCCACAGCTTTAAAGAGGGAAAAAAAAATCAGATTCAGATCCAAGAGCTGCATTGCTATTCTAGATGGTTCTACTCTAAAACCCCAACATTTCTTTTAACAGCTCTGCAGTTTGCTCTGCAAAACCAAAGAAATTAAACAGCTAAAAAAAGTCACATGTAATGCTCCAAGGGAACACATTTGCTATGGTTCTGATTACTATAAAACATGTACATTTACATTATGCAATATATCATGCCACTTACCCTAAATGTTGGATAATAGTGAATACCATACTCTTTACACGTCTCGTAGTTCTCTTCTTCCCCACAATCTAGCACACCAATTCTGATTGCAGATTCCCAATCTGAAAAGAAAGATATCTTAAATTTTCAGCAGAAGCGATCACGTACCTCAGCTGATCTCTTGCTTATTTTACAAGATTAATCCAGCAGTTATCCATCCATATGGCTGTCAATTACACAATTATAAATTTCACTCATCTTGTACCATAGTTGATTTTAACACAGACTGGCTTTTAATGAGCTTATGATTTTCTCAGAGGCCTTAAGAATCACGCAGTCCCCAATGAGGTGCTTCAAAGCTCACATGCTGCCTCTTGAAAATTGTCTTATTTTTATGTACACTTCGGGAATACCTGAAATATACTTTAAAATATCCAAACTTTAACTGAGGTGCTACATATTTCACTTGGGACATGACCAAATGTTTGTTTTCTAAGTGTTTCATAGCAAAAGCCAAAGAGTTCAAGCACTTCTGCTCCTGAAATTCATCTCAACCTTTATTTGGCATTGAAGGAGGGAGCAGCTGACTGGGAATTTCAGTGGTACTCAACGTGCCAACAGCTGAGCCGGCATCAGGAGTAACTACAAACATTCTGGCAGATGGGCATGTATTCACATGAACACAAAAGATACAACGGGCTATTTTATCAAATAAAATGCAAAATAAAAAAAAGTTTGGCTTCCTGGTATTTATCTCTTTCAACTTCCACCACTCCTCCTCCCTTTTCCACCTGTCTGGACGCTCCTCCAGACAATGAATAGAGGCACCATAACCCCCATGCAAACAGCCCGCTGCACAACAAAGCGAGCCCACCCCAGCTAAACACTCGGGTTAAAGAGCACCAGCTGGGAGATGCGCTGCTTAGCATCCCCTTCTGCTTAAAACAGGGCTTTTCCTTTCTAAAGGATAAGACAGTCCCACTTCTGCAGCGCGTGGCCCAGACCGTACGCATTTATAGTGCCACTGGAGACCATTAAAAAAAAAAAAGAATGCTGTTGAGGACTCTATTTTAAAATAGCATTAGTATTTCTGAGGGGCCCTGTAACACAGCCTAGATTTTAGTGATTGCAGCCTGAAAATAGGGCAAAAAAAATACAGGGAGTTTGTTACACTGCATTACAACAGAGTTAAACAGTAAGTATACCATTCACATGAAAGAAGTCCAATTTGAGCAAATAATTTAAACATACTGCAGGGTCATAACAACAGGAAGGCCAGTGATACTATTTTAACCAACTCTACTTCTGTTTATGCTAAGAAAGTTCCAACAAATCACACATACATACTGTAAAAATTGAAACTACAGAAACTGGTCAAATCTACCATTTAAAAATGATTCAAAATACCAATACACCAGGCAAAATGTATTTCTAGGAGGACATTTTTCTCTGCATAATCCTAGTATATTCTCTCTAACAGATATATGTAACGTGATGTATTATTTTCCACTATGAAGCTTCAGTAAGAGAGATGAGAGATGTATCACAAGGCATAGCCCCACATGCTATCTGAGTCACAAATTTAACACCTGCTCTGCTTCCTGAATGACAAAGCTTCTGTAGTTCCCCATCAAAGGCACTTAAGGAACAATTTCTGGAGGAAAATCATTATTGTTAGATTCAGAACAACTGTGTAGAGAAAGGAACATTCACAGGTTGTTTCATATGGAATCAAACCAAGGGTTTGTTTCTTCTGCACAGAGAACTATTACACACAGCTCTAGTACACAGGCATTTTTGTAGATATTTTAAAACAACAAAAGCACAATTCACTAGAACAGCAGCCTTGGACGCTACTTTAAAAGAGCTAAACGTGTAATCAGGAGTACACGGGAAATGCCTCCAAGCTTAAAGTCTGCTCTGAGATAAGAGGAGTATCAAACTGAAAATATAAATTACACAGAAGCAAACACTGCTCCCATTTTTCAAAAGCGTTTTTCTCTGCTACATAGTTTGCAATGATATTGCTGCAAGATTTAACAGATGAGAAATGGAATGAAAATGAACCATATTAACACAAGCCTTCTGTTTGTACAAAGCACTTGCATCAGTGGAACTGAATTCCCAGATCACTGTAGTTAAATCTGCAAATTTATACAACATTTAATTGCATATCTGTATGTGCAGATTTGCAAATCTGTATTTGCTAATTTAATACAGATGAGCCTGCATACTCAAAATTATTTGCAGAAAAATGACATTGCACAAATCAGCTGTGTTTGCTGGTACTGCAAAAGTCTACAAATACAAACCCAACTTTTTAAAAGAAATCTTAATGTATATTATATTACACAAAGGCCAGTTCAAGGCCAAGTGCACAATAACATTCGCAGTTAGTTCAACTGCAGATGAAAGTTTATTACCCCTAGGACTGGTTCTAACTGCAGATGAACAACAATTACATATATACACACAGATATATTTATATTTGAAGGAGTCACTGTATGTTGTAAGAACACACACACGGCCTCTGTGGTGCCATGGTCTTTATTATAGGTGGTTTGGCCTTTAAAATAGTCTTGGCTTTATAAAACAAGGACAGAATAATGTTGCTGTTGTTGAGTTTAAAGTCTAAACGTACCCCCTGTGCTTGGTGCATCCACTCGCACTCCGCAACACCTACAGAGATTTTTGCATGCAGTTTTATGACTATTTCTGTGTAAATCTGTGGTGAAAGTTGTAACTTGGAGCCCTGCTGCTCTTTCCCAAGCCTTGCTCCATCCTGTGCACTATCCCAATAGAGTTGCAGGGGCTCTGTCCTCACAGGGGAAGCAAGGAGAGGAGTGACCACACGTGAGGTGACCCCCGCGTGTGGCCGGGCTGTGCCACAAGCCAGACCGTGTCCCGTGTGCCAGGAGGCTCTGCCACGCGCGACAAGGTGCTGCCATCACACGTGTAGGATGGGACACCCCTGGAACACGCGTGATGAGGAGCTGCCCCGTGTGACAGGGCCGTGTCGCGACCCACAGGGAGACCCCGTTGTGCCCCACGTGCATCCAGGCACCGTCACATGCAGCGGGGCCGTGCTGGGACCCACAGCCCTGCACACAACAAGGCACCGTCACGCGTGACAGAGCCACGTCGTGACTCACAGCAAGGCCCCGTTATGCCACAAGAACACATCGTGTGCGACAGGGCCACGCTGTGACCCATAGCGGGACCCCACCATGGCCCAAAGTGACAGAGCGCCATCGCATGGGACAGGGTCATGTTGTGACCCACGGCAAGGCCCCACCGTGCCCTACACACAACAGGGCATCGCCACATGTGACAGGGCCATGCTGTGCCCCACGGAGAAGCCCAAGTGCCCCACAAAAAGCGTCACCGCGCAGCCCCCTCCAGCCCCACGGAGGGGACAACCGTCCCCATTCGAACCAAGGGGGCCGTTACGGGGGCCTCCCTTGGCAGGACTCACCCTTGACGTCCCCCGCCAGCGCCCGCCAGGTGGGCGCGAAGGCGATGCAGTGGCCGCACGACGAGCTGTAGAACTGCACGAGCCAGGCGGCCGAGGAGTTGAGCAGCGCCCGCCGCACCGTGCCCGCCGCCAGCACCGCGAGCGGGTCCTGCCCGGCGCGGTACAGCCGCCCCG
>VWPW01027443.1:26274-79335 GCA_013389825.1 Crypturellus undulatus
GCCGCGTTGCGCGCGGGGCGGCGCTCCCTGGCAACGCGGCGCCATGGCAACGCGGCCGCCCTGGAGACGCGGCCTAGCGCGCCCCGCGCCGCCTCCAGCGAATTAATACGCGTAATTATCGTTATCCCCGCTCCAAAATGTGGAGAGTTTCTACTGGAAACACAACTTTCACCTCCACGAGGCTTTTTAATGAGCTGAAAGCCACATCTTTGGCCGGAGAAACAATTTATCCCTGTTTACAACTCGTCAGGGAGGGGATGACTCTTCCCGAAACCCATCACAGAGCGCGTGGGGAGGTTTTCAAAAGGAGTCTACGAAACATTTGGGCTTTCCAGTGAGTTTTGTGTTAATCATACATTTTAAGCCCCTTTTGCAGCACTTGAGTTGCCCTTTGCCTGCATAAGCAGGCTTAAAAATCATCATTACAAGAGCAGAAAATGAGGGAAAAACAAGGCTGGGAACAGATCCAGCCCCTTGGCCTGCTCTTTCCCGGGTACTCTCTTTTTTCTTGGCCATTAACACATAAAATGCTTCAGTCTTGCACATTACATCCCTATTCACGTCTGTAATTCCTATGGCTCCCCACATTACATCCAAGTTTCATTTTTTTTCCTATTTTTCCCCACATACTATAATCAAGAAAAAGAGATAGCTACAATAGAGGAGTTCAAGTGCACCAAGGAGCTGGAAATCCTACAATATCTGCCAATTAGGAATTTAAAATCTGCAGCACCTAAGATATTTTAGGGTGTATTTTATTCAGGAGAAGGATTGTGCATGGGAGGATGAAAAAGATGGATTGCAGGAAAATTAAATGTAGGGTTTAACTGAGAAATAATCATTTTCTATGAAAGATAATGACTCCTCTTGAGACTAGTATCAAGATTTATTGACCGAGGAGGTTAATATTGATCAAAACCAAGGCAAACAAAATATTAGACCTTGAAGTAGAGTAATCTTGATATTGAAGTCTTGCCACTGCCTGAGCAAGTCAATATATCTGTGTGCCAGAATCTAAGGGTTTGAACACATCACGGTGAAGAATATTAAATATTTTTGACACATTCTGCGTAAACGCTTTCTATTCTCAGCAGCTGTTGTTAGTTTATAGCTATGTCCTTCTGTCTAGGGCAATCGTGCAAAGATCCTGGCTTCACTCAAACCCAATTGCAAATATAATGGTTATTCCTCCTCAAGTGCAATATCCAGGGTAACATAAGGCACCACGCTGGAAAAAGGTAAGTCCTCCATCAACTCACATCTATAAATAAGTATAAATGTATAAATGATATGTATAAATGTACAAATGATTTTTAATACGTCTCATTTTACATAAGCAAGAAGGATGCTGATGATGCTGGTATGAAACTCTACTGACAGAACTGTGAAAAAATGTAGAGCTTCAATATATAGATTTGGCTCTGTATCCAACAATCTGTCTACAAGTCTGGGATGAAAAAAATATTGAATTAAATACTACCATAAGGTGACAAAAAGAAAACATTTATCTTGGAACAAATAACTTATCTGGACTAATTAATCAATGAGGATAAGGGGAGGAGGGAGATAATTCTCACCCAAGGAGGAAGAGTTCATCTAATGCTGCATTTCATAAGTATCATCCTCTTCAGGGCCCACATGTCAAAATGCCTCACACTTAGGCCATGAAAATAGCATAAAGGATAAGATTTAAGTTTCTCAGGCTAGAAATCAGCCTTTTGATTTCTGTTCATATGGTAACTAGCAAAAGGGGGGTTTAAGGGTCCCTGGGAGGTAGTAGAATTCATAGAGGGTAGTGGAAATGTATGCAATATTGTCTGAAATCAGTGGGAGTTTCAGAAAAAATAAAGATACATTTTTTCTTTTATTTATTCAGAAAACAATTCCATATGAAAATAATTATTTGAACTCTCAGTATTTAAAAATAGGAACCCCAAATGAATTTATATTCTGCTTTTTCACCAAAGCCAGATTTTGTATACTGTGATTTTAAATACATTTTTATACTACCTTTTTATTTCATTTGAAAGATGCCCTGAATGAACATGATTTTGAATAAATAGAATCTACTTAAATATAAGTATTCAGTAATATAGTTTGTGAATACCAGCAAGATAAATATTTGCATAGTATTAAAACACTATTAAATATAAACTTCTCATTGATCTTCTCTTAATGTGGAATAGGTGGGATGACAGGGATGCAGAATGAAAAGTATGATCAAAGAACTTTTACATTACCTTACTAAAATCTTATTTTCTCCAATTTTCCAATACAAAATAAAATAGAATTCTTGATTTCCTGTTTTTTTTTTCTTCCAACAAAAATAACAGCAATGTTATGTTTAGATGTCATAAGAATTGAAGGACTCATGAACTGAATGTTAAAGCACTTAGATGTTTCCATAAATACACATACATATTTAGAATTTGGAAATTCATAAAGCTGCAATCACTAATGGGAAAGACTCTCATTTAAAGTGCATTATATTAAGATGTGTCTTCTGTTTAGAACAGAAACTCTGGATCTGGATCTTGCCAGAGTTCTAAGGATGTTGGTGCAGAAAAAAGGGCTAAATATGAAAAATATCTTCTATCTTCATAAAGCTTCCTTTCATTGTAAACATGGACATATAGCTTAGCCTAAGGCCATGCTAGTGTTGGGAATATGTGGTGGGAATACAGTTCAAAATAAAATTGTGCATTTTTTTTTGCCTTAAAATTCACAAAGGTTAAAATTCCACAGCTAGGGCCTTTTAACCAATCCTATTCACAGCCTCGTCTCACATAGATCTTATTAAGAACTCTGATTGTGTCAAGGATCAAGCTATCGAATATGTCTTCAGTTATTCTCATCTTCACAGTTAATTCATCATCATCATAGCAAGTCCACTGAGCTTCTTCTTTGTGGAGCTCTTCAATCTAAAATATAATGTGGATATGAACGTTTACATCAGGAACAAGAGCATAATTCTGCAAGGTACAAGCAGCTGTAAACCCAATCCAACAGCTTCATACATGCATCATCAATTCAATGCCAAAACTAAAAAAAATTAGTGGCCTCCTTTTCTAATAAAACCCAATTAAACTACTCATAGGAACTAACAACAGTGGATTATTATTGCAAACATGCTGAAAAGGAAAACAATGACTTGGAGTTCTGCAGTTTTGACTCTTACATTTAAGAGTGAATAAAGCTCCACTTGGATGTCTGCTTACCAGAATGAGGTCCACTCTGTCTCTCTTACAGTTCCCATACTTGGTCATGTTAAGGAATTTTCTTTTCATTTCTATGTCGTTCTTTTCCAAGTTCATTATTTTAATAATTTCACCCTGAACAAATGTCTACAAAATAAAAAAGGCTGAAAAGAATTGTTCTCATAGGAAACCTGTCATTGTGAAGGTTGCAAATGACAGGCACAATGCCACTTGATTCAGCTGCAGATCTGGAGATGTCCCTAAAATTTAGGGAGCTGATTTAGAAGCAGCTGGTTAATAGTGATCAACACATTTTAAACATAAGATTTTCATAGCCTGGAAGACTTGGAAGCCCCATTCCCACTCCCCTACAGAATTTCATGCACTTGGAATATTTAGACTAGCTAATCAACTCAGTCTATATTTATTCAAGCATCTGTTTTCCTCTCACATCACCTCAGTTGCACTGCCATAACCCTCCCAGTTTTCATAGGTCTTTGCCATTTTGCCATTGCAATCTCTTCTCTCTTCATTGCGTCTCATTACTGCGCGCTGTACACCTCCAGAATGTACCTTGACCTCATGGATATCTGTTCTTCCACCTAGATGCCTGGAACAACGAGATCCCAAATTTTCTTTCAGCCATGGAAATGTATTTGGATTTACAGTTGTGTGATATTCTGCACAAAGCAACTCATGGGTCAAATCAAATATAATCTGTAACAACAACAAAAAAAAACAGTTTTTGCAGCAAAATAATCTGAATCCCCTTTCAAAGGTTCTCTTAGTGTTTGTGAAAACTCAGATTGGTGACAACAGTGATTAATAGGTTAATAATCGTGCTCTAAAAATACCTGATTATACATCCTCTTGCTTTCTGTTTCCAAATTGTTCTCTGAGAAGTCATCACATTCAAAATGCTTCGGCACGCTGATTTTCCTGCAATTTGAGTGCATGTTTTCCGGAGTCCATAATTCTTCTACAGCCCGAGCAGACAATTTCTTAACATATGAACTGTGATGTGGTATCACAAGAGGAACCTCCACGGTTTTCTTCCAAGGAGCTGAGCGCCACTGATCTAATTTGTACAAGTTTTGCTTTTGTCTTTGTCTCTCCAGAGTATGTTGGTGAGAATTAGGCTGATCAAAATCTTCAGAGCTTCCAAAAACACCAGCATCAAGGAGTTTTATAAGGAACTTGAGTAGGGAAAACAGAAAAGCCAGATGACATAATATTCCATATTTTACGTGATTTAGAGGTTTGAAATGCTTAGCAGCTGATTTATGGTTACACTTAAAGGAATAAGAACACTCGTGGTTCTCAAAGAAAGGACCACTGATGAGTTAGAAAAATGCCTATTTTAATTATCTTTGGCAGAATTCAGAATTAGACAGAATTTCAAATTTGAGTTCCATGAACACCCCAAAACCGATTTTTTTTTTTTTTTGGTAGTATTTCCTAATGGACTACTGAGGAAGTAAAAGTTGGACTTTCTGGGAATTCATTATGTGAGGAGTAGGTCAGATTAAGGAGCAGCTCTGACAGCCAAGCATACAAAAATTTCCCCACTCTACTTACTGGCAAAGGGGTTGCAGAAGTATCTGAAGATGAATGAAATATCCTGTCTGCTTTTTCTCCGTGTTTTCTTTTAATCTTCTTATATTCTTTAACTGCATCATCCACAAATTTAGTTACAATTCTTTCCGCTACCGTGTGACAGCCGTGAATGCTAAGCATGTCAAAACCACACAGGAAAACCTCAGGAACCTTTGCTGATGGTTCAGATAAATTATCAGCTGGATTTTCTTTGAAGAGAGATTGTTTCTGATTATCTTCTTGTTGTGGGCCTTTGCTGTAACTCATCACTTCTTTTTCAAAGGCACTTTTATGTTTATGTTGAGATAGCTCAGAAAATGCAATTAAAGTATCAAACAGAAGTTTTTTACTGAGTTCACTTGCGATATCATCAGCAAGTTTATTTCTTTTCTGATCTTCTACCGAGCAACAAATATTTTTGCTTGTGTTTCCCTCCTCTCCGCAACTGCTCGTATTTTCAATAGGAAGGACATCTGCAAGGATCTCTTGCTTTATTGGTTCCAGTTCTGCTTTTTCTTTATCTGATTTCAAGCACATTAAGTTGTTTTGACAAAGGAATTCATTACTCTTGCACTGACCATAACTTGGAAACTGTTGCCCTGTTCCAGACAGCAAGGTAAGGTGTAGCCTAGACAGTTTTTCCTTCACTTCTGATCCTCCTACAGTGTTTGTGTCTTCATCTTTCTGCTCTATAAACCCTGCTCCCTGCTTTTCATCTTCAGTGTATTTGCAGTCTCCTGGGAAAGATTCATCACCAGAGGAGTCTTCATCTTCATCTTCAGTGTAATTGGGACCACTTTCAGTCACCTCTAGCAAGTGTGAGATTTGATGAGGTCTGACAAAGATGCCACAATTCTGAGCACACTCAAAATACTTCACTCCTTGGTAAGTTCCTGCATTGTCCCCTTCTGCTCTGTCCAGTGCAACACCAGCCCAAATGCCGCTATCGAAGCAAGTCTGTCCTTTGAACATTAAGGTCCCTGATTGTGTCTTCTTTACTAACACTCTGTCTCCAATTTCAAATGATGATAATGGGTCATCACTGTCCTCCTCAGCTTTGGGAAGGATTGAGTGTGTTTTGCATAGTTTCTTCATAAAATCAGTATTTTTACCGGCATCATCAGAAGAAATAGGATTTGGCACAGGCAGAAACTCCAAACACTGCAAAGACATCTCACATCCTCCTTGTTCTAATAAGTCCTTCTTTGTACTGGAAATATATTCTTTAACTAAAGATTGTTCTGAGAGGTTACCATCCTGAGTTGAAAAAGCATTAGTTGACTCTGGACTGAGTGGAGGAAATTCTTCAGGCACAGTGTTATCAGGTAATGGGGGTAATGCATCCATTTTCAGTGATATATCTTCATCCATACACTGTCTAGTCTCTGAGAATATCATTTGTTCTGGTGGAGATGGGAAATCATCTGTACTGAAGCTAGAATCATCATTTTTCATTGCATCTACACCCAAAAGAGGAGGAGGAGGAGGGAGATCTTCACTTGGAAATGACAAATCCTTTTTACTAGAGGATGGCAAGTCAGCACTTCCATAGGACAACACTTCATCAACAGGAGACAGGATTTCTGACAAGGTATCCTCATCAGCCAGAAGGAGACCCTCATCACTAATAAAAATTGTGTCATCTTCACCCTTGGAGGAGCAGTTCTCAGCTTGAAACAACTGCTCTTTTGAGGAATCAGGAGAAAGCAGTCCCCTCCCCACCTCCTTAATGGTTTGCCTTTCAGCTGTTGAATTATTTTGATTTCCTGTGGCCACCCTCTGCAGAGATTCATGTGAACTGATTTCAGTTTTTGTATGAGCTTCCTCACAAATTCCTGGCATGGATGTAGGCAGAGATACAATTTTATTGAGCTCGCTGGATGCAGGCTTCTCATGGAAAAGCTGTGTATTATTTTCACCTTTTGACAGTGATAAATCTCTGGAGGACAGACATGCTACTGATTTATCAGTTGCAATCTCTTTCTCAGGTGGAAAAAGGGCAGGGTTACTAAATTGGTCAGTCAAATACAGATGTTTCAGAGGGTCTGCCAGCAGAAGCCCCATTAGCTCTGTATTTTGATCCACAGTTATACTATTAATTCCACTATCCCTTTTCACTCTACTAGTTGTAGAACTGGAATCCTGCTGTGCACAAGTCTTATTTAAGTAAATATCTTCACTGTACCAAGAGCTGGGACTTGCATCTTTATCCTGCTCAGAGATCTCTGGACAAGAGGGGACATTTCTACCATCGCCTTCTGAGGCTTCCAAAGGGTGTTCATTCACATTGGTAGGATTATCAGACTGAAAGGAATGTGGTGACTTTGTTCTGGAGCCATTTCCATTGTCAGATGGGATGAAAGAAAGCAAATGATGTGTGTACCCATGATCTGAAACATTTCCAGGGTTTTTGATAGAGCTCTGACAGCGTGATGAAACCTCAGGACTGCAGTCAGCTTTGGGCACTTGTTCATTATGTTTGTCACCAGGTAGCACCTCTTTTGTAACATTTACTGCTATTAGTGTCTGTGTTGTAATGTCAGGGAACACCTCATCATTATCATAGGCAAACTCTTCTGGGATACTGATATCTGTCTCCTCTCCATTCTTCACCTCCAATTCGGGATCTGAAATGGAGCTTTCTGAGATGTCGATGCACATTGCAGCCACTTTCTGAAAATCTGGAAGTGGAGAGTCCGACTTGGCACTCGCACCTGTCAGAGAGAAGTTGTGTTTCCCACTTCTTGCAGCCTGCAGGAAGAATGATCAAGAGTCACTGAATGTACAAGAAACCAAGAAAACCAATGAATTTCTACTGCACTTTCCGCTATGCATAAGGGCAATACTTGAACATAGTACAGCAAAACTTCATAGAAAGTTATAAGCTTCCCACATGCCTGAAATGGGCTGCTGGAGTCCTGCTCTTGAGTTTCATGACTTCTCTGCTTCCTGTGCACCCTCTCCACTGTCAGAGAATCATCCTCTAGACCTTCCTCTATGAGTGATGTGCTGTTGCCTGAAATACACAGATTGTTCAGCACAGGACACAAATCCAGGTTTCTCCATCCTCTAAATTGCATAAAGTAGTCAAGACTATCAGAATCTAAGTCTTGCTACTAGAACTTATGGCAGTGTCTATGCACTGACACTCTAGGTTATGAAACAGCACAAAATTTCTGCCAAATAAAAAAAAAATGAAGCCAAAGCACTCGTTGTAAAATTCTGGTTCACCAAAGTACAGAGGGAGAGGATTCATTTCAGATAACCAGGTTCTCAAGCCTAACTCTAAGCACACAGACATCAAGTCAATACACAGCCTCTATTGTTTCTATTTCTATATCATTTAAACCATTGTTATTAAAACTTAATTACAGAATATAAAGCCGTAGCAACTCTCACCATGGTATGCAGGAGTAAAAGCAGACAGGTAGCACATTAGAAAAATGGCACCAATATGAACTGTTGCCACCATATATAAATATTTATAATACACAGATTATGCATACATGGAGCTATATAAATGACATAACTGGCTCATAGATAAACAACCAGTTTTATTTTTTATAAGTTGTGCTGAGTGCAAGAAATATGAACTGAAGATAAAACCTGGAAACAAAAATAACTCCAGGATGTCCTCTCGAAATCTCTCTTCAACTGATCTATGGTCTTTTAAAATGAGCACCCTTAAATTATTTTTAAAATGCCTCAAAAGAAAGTAAATTGTTAATGACACAATCAGAATAAGTTATGATTTTGTTCTGAGGAAGCGGCATAATCATATCTCATAATAAACCTTTGAGAGATCTCCACCATCTTGCCTAGCAGTGATTTATACATGGGATATAGTGAGCAAGACACTTAGGTAATAAATGAGAAGATTTTCTCTCTTTCTGTCTGGATTAAAGTTTGATTGAAGTGGTTGAAACAGATTGGACATAATAGCATTAAATTTGATTTACCTGTTTCTTGAAGAGTATTTTCTGCCTGAACCAGGCATAAGTTACACAATGCAGAAAGCATCCCCAAGCCTTTCACAGTAAACTTCCTGTCACACGGATAAATATCTTCATTGTTCTTAAGATCTAGCTTTGAGCGTGAAATAAATGCCTTTTCCTCCAGCACAGATTCCTAGAATGCAAGTATTGACGAGATAGAGTTAGTGTCTTAAGGGCAAAGGACTTCGCTGTTGACAGACTGGCACAAAGAATAGTTAAGAAATCAACAGAGATTAACTCTACACGTTCCCACTCATATTTATACACATGTGTGGACTTCTACACATATATACACACCAACTTTATATCTTTGATGACAGGAATAGGATGGAGACTGGTCTTTGTAACCACTATGGACAGGTGGAATTTGCTACTCGAGATCAGAAAGCAAGGGAGCAGCAGCACACTTGTCCAATGGAGATGGTTTAAACGTGTCATCACCAGTTAAAAATATAGAGAAAATGGAAGGGGCAGGAAGGCTGTGGTCAAGCAGCCCACACCAAAATACAGTTCTCAGCTGTGTGCCAGTGCACAAACGCAACACACTGATTGATTAATTTCTAGATGATGTTCATAACTGCTAAAAGAGTCTTCTTCTGGTCTTGTCTTAATATGAATATAACCTGGGGCACATTTCTTTAGGCAGAGATGGCATTCCAGAGATGATTTTCTTACCGGGAATGCATACTTCTTGCCTCCTCCTGGAATGGGTGTGGATAGAGCTTCATCTATTCTAGCTGAATTCGCATGTTCCAGATGTAAGAAAACTTGATTAAAGTCTGAAAGGTATAATGTTAAGTTACAGTATTCACAATACTGCATTTTTATAAGCTGTCTATAGCCTTTTGTTTAGCTCAGACATAAATGCTCAATTAAAAGTACTTATAGTTTGAATAATTCTATTTTGCCATGCACACTCCTTGTCACTCCAACAGAAGCTCAAAGGACCAATGACCTTATTTATCCACTCACTACTAACTTGTAATCTGATTACTTTGTAGGAACTGTAATGTCTGCTTCCAAAAATGACTGCACTCACTCTTCATCTATTGCATAAAAATTTCCACCCGGTTATACCTTCTTCTAGTGCTGAATAGATCCTTGTAACAAACCAGGCTGGAGGCTCCCAAGGAACAGACCAGTATCCAAAGGCGTCTATCAGATGCTAAACAACCCAGCAGTCTTCCTATGCAAGATCATTTAAACTATTCCAAAGAACAGTTGAGATTTCAGCTTTTGCAGTAAGTCATTCATTTTGACCAAGTAGTCACAAACATGGTTTGTCACAGAAGCCTTTTGTTATCAAATACCTGCGTTTTTGTGATCCTTAACCATAAAGAGTGAGCCTGTGTTTTCACCAGTGGCACCACACAGTTTTTTGTGCACTGCTTCAGAGACATCAGGAATTTGTGCACCGAGTGACAGGTCCAAACCCGGGGTCTCCTCTGCCTGTTTCTGGTATTGGAGCGATGGTTTCCTGTTCTTAGTAGAAAAGCTGTGAACAATTAGACAAGAAATTAATGATTTGGACTCATGTTCACCAATTAATCATGACAAATCTCTGTGAAGTCAATACAGATAGGAATCAAATGCTTCTGGTAGGCCTTGGTAGTACCTATAGAGTGCTCATATGTTTGTAAAGCAGCAGTTTAACAGAGACACTCTCTGAACAGCATATTTATTTCTCCATTTTCCTCCCTCGCACTCGGTACTGTATTTTATACAGGATTGGTGTCATGCCTTTTTATACAAAAGTGGAGTTGATAAAAGAAATCATTGGCACTTAAAAAGAAAACCAGGCTCATAGTCTGAAACTATACACCTCCTCCTGCTTCAATCAATGATCCCACATCAGATCCCAATAGATTACTTAAATTTTCTATTTTAAACAAACAAAGATCTGTGGAGAAGTTAAATAAGAATCACAATTCAAAAGATGTTAGCTAGTTAGCTAAAAACATGTTGAATTATAATAATTTATCATTACAATTTCCGTATTCCTTATTCTTGGAATTTATTACTTTTAGTCCTGTGACGTGGGCATATTTACAACAGCATACAGAAAAAGCTTAAAAAAAGGGCTTCTGAAGAATGGGAAAGAAAAGCCGTAGATGTTAGGAACTGGTTGAAATTTGCTGAAATCTTCGCCCAGAGTTATTCCTTGTCTGCACCAGCACTGCTGCTTCCGTCAGGAGTCACTCAATTCACTGCCTTGGATTTCGGATCAGCCCCAGCTTCAGCTTTCACAGGGGAAAGCTGCAAAATTGATATTGGATTTCATCTGCCATTAAGCTTTTGCTCAGGTACAGCTGTTTTCCATTTGGATAATAATTTTAGTTTTAAAGGATGCCTTTTTTAAAAATGAATAAATATTGCATTATATTGCATTTTGCAGTAACCTAGCCCACAATCCTGGAAGCAGATAGCTTACACAGTCAGCTAATGCAGAGCCCTCCTCACAGGCAGTAAAATGCAGCACTTAAATACCAGTCTGCTCCATTAATAGAATGCAAAACCAGCAGCCTTCTCTGCAGGTTGGCAGTTTATTATTGCACTTCGCTTTAATTTTCCAAACTATTCCCCGACCCTTTCCATCCCCTTCCAGCCCTGCTTAATAACTGTTTCCCTGATCAGTATAAAATATTAACATACCTGCACTGGTGGATAGATAGCATAATTACCACTCTGCACTGCTACATGGCAAACAGATCTATACAATAACGCAGCAGGCACTGGGCGCAGGGCTGGTTGCACCAGGCCAGTCTGCTATAGACTTCCCCTAACATCCCCTGTTCTCCTAGGAGCAGACTGGGCAGTAGTAAGAAGTGAAAGCAGAGCCAAGAAACCTTTTAAAGATCCCTGTGACTTGTAATCAATAACGCCATGAATTATAGATCAGCTTCACGCAGAGATTTATTTGAAAGCCTTTCCCTGCGGGGGCTTAAGTAAATGCGCAGCCCTGACTCACCAGGCTGCCAAAGAAGCTCTGGGTATCACTGAATGAAGGGTCTTTTATTCATATGGATACGTATTTGTGTCTAATTGTGCCTTTTTTTTTCTCTAAAGCAAACTAGATGCTGAGTCTATTTGGGAAGATGGGTGTTGTGAGCAGTTTGGCTGGTGCTGGGGGCCTCGTCTCCCTGCTCAGCACCTCCTGCTCCATGGGAAGCAAAGGGAAAGCTTTGGGATTAGGGATGCTGCGTTTAGGGAGACCTTTCTCAGAGCAGAGCAAGGCTGAACTCCTGAACTGCCTCTGACTTTGGGCATTTCGCATGACCCCTCTGTGTTTTTGCACAAAATAAAGCATGAGACTAAGCAAACAACCTGGTCCGTGGGGTTAAGTGATACATAGGCTTAGAGCCAGCACATGACAAATGAGTGAATTTCACCAATTAAATCAATACATCTCTGCTCTGTTCATATGTTTTTTTGAAGTTTAATTAATAGATAGTTGCAAAGTGTTTTGAGTTTGTAGCTAAAAGCCATCATGAAAATGTGAGTTTTCATTAGCAGCTGTATGGCATCATTAAAAAACATCCAGGTTATTAATGCTATCTAAATTAATATACCTATGTCCAGCAACATCAATCGAAGCTTTTTTCCCCCCTAATATTGCAATGTAAGGGCCCAATCTCGCAGATATATAATGCTTAATATTTTATGATCTGGAAAAATCACAAATAAAATGTGTCATACTTCCTTGCACAAAAATATTAGCTTTCTTAAAGCACAGACTGGGATCCTAAATGCAAGAATATAGGACCATTCAAACCAAAGCATGGCTGTCCGGGGAACAAATATTGCTCTATCTTTTACAGGTTGGTCATCACGATAACCAGTGATCTTGATGCACCAACTNTTGTCCGGGGAACAAATTTGCTCTTTTGCAGGTTGGTCATCACGATAACCAGTGATCTTGATGCACCAACTGCTTGACCAAACAGGTTTTGAAAACTTACCATTGCAAAACTCCCTCTTGAGAGCATTTAAAGTTTACAAAATTCTGTGGGATGTATATGAATATTATATCTATATCTATATATCTATATAGATATCCATATATCTTTTCCACCACGTTGCTTTTTATCTCCAGCTGTCACTATGGGTTTTCCTTACCCCTCATATTCCTTGGTTTGTTTCTCCTTTAGGTGGACACAGCACTCCGCGTTTTCTAACAGATCTGGCCTTTCTGACTGTACCGTGGATTCTGCTGAGATGGGATGTAATGTTGGGCTGGAAATCAGTCTTGCTGCCTGCTGCTTTATTGCTGGACTCTTCGTAAGCTAAAAAGAAAAGGGCAGAGCATAAGGTTTTACCTGGGTTCCTCACTTGCAATGCCTGCTCTGATTTGAGTCATCTGTTCAAAAAGACTTGAGAGTCTCATTAGAGCTGCAAAAATAACCAAANAAGCTAAAAAGAAAAGGGCAGAGCATAAGATTTTACCTGGGTTCCTCAGTTGCAATGCCTGCTCTGATTTGAGTCATCTGTTCAAAAAGACTTCTAGTGACAATCTCATTAGAGCTGCAAAAATAACCATAGAACTCTGACTTTAAAATAATATTACTTGAGAACGGAATACTTTTAATATGTTCCAGCTAATGTGTGTATGCATCGTGGGGTACTTGGGTAAGAGTATTTTATCGTCTTTCTGAGCAGTAATTGTTCAAATATTTGCAAATAAGTTCTCTTTTGGTATCTGAAAAGATGTCAATTTGTAGGACTGCCTTTGAAGGGAATGCTTGCATAACCAAAAAGCATTTACATACATATTTTTCAGTATATCAAACCTACCTTGAAATCTAGGCTGGGCTGAATTTCACCTAGCAGGATTATGTAAGCATATAGGTTTGAACAAAATTATTCTAGGGTAGAACATGGCCATACTGCACAGCTGACAGTTTCTACAACATTATTTTTTATTCTCTTACATGAGAATAATTGTCTTAAGTTTAATAAGATGATGTTTTTCTTCATCATTACAACTAATAGGAAAATAAGCCAGTTCTCAAACTGGCACACTGAAGTCTAAACCTAATGCTACATGCAACTACGAAACTAAGAGCATTATTCATGAAGTTACTTAATAACCTCTTGCTTCCCAGTCAAGTTATTCAGCTCTTCCTGGAGCTGTGCTGTTGAATGCCGCATCAGTAAGAGCTCTCTTTGCTGCTTTAATAAAAGCTTCCTTTCTTGACGGGCTGCCTTGTAGATATTTTGCAGATACTTGATTTTTGCCTACACAGAGTAGGAGGAGAGAGTTAAAATATAAAAACAGGGGGGGGAAAAAAAACAAAATAAAAAAGTATATATTATTAACATAAGGCTGTCATGGTCCTGTCTTGGCACAGAGGAGCAATCAGGGCTGTGGAGCTACTGTTCTCCTGCAAAAAAGGAGTTTGTCCTGCATATGTGAGAGATCTATCGGAGAGACTAAACTTTGAAGCCCCCTTCCCTCATCCTCTTGCAAAAGCCCTTCATTGTGGACAGCACCGTCCATATGCCAATAATTCCTAGAATTAACTAATGAGCTGGATGCTCCTAGCAGTAGCTGTGTAGGCACGAGGAAGTAAGGCAGAATAACAGCTCACAAACTGCTGCTTATTTAAAGCTGCTTTTATAGGAGTCAGGGTGCTGTGTTCATCCTAAGGGCTTTAAAAAAAACAGAGATGACTTCTCTGAGCTGTCCAAATATACAGAGAGAATTCACTGAGTCTAAGTATCTTCCCAAAGCAAACNATAGGAGTCGGGGTGTTGTGTTCATCCTAGGGTTTTAAAAAAAAGAGATCACTTCTCTGAGCTGTCCAAATATACAGAGAGAATTCACTGAGTCTAAGTATCTCTCAAAGCAAACATTGCCACTGATGTAAAGAGAACCTGGACTTGCACATGAGGTCTGAGTTTGCATTTATGCATCTGGGGCTAAGTTACTATTTTAAAGGCACTGAAATTCATCAGTTTCCAGCTGATTACAGAATATGAGGCTAGAAGGCGAACAAACAAAAAACATTGTAAAAATCTTTTTTTTTTTTTTTTTTTTTTTTTNTTCCAGCTGATTACAGAATATGAGGCTAGAAGGCGAACAAACAAAAAATATTGTAAAATCTTTCTGTTTTTTTTTTTTTCTTTCTGGCCTGGAATGATACCTCTAAATTGTGCTGAAGCAGCTCATGCAGGGACCTCTGGCTTTCTTGAACTTCCAGCTTTGCTTTCTCACCCAGCATTGCCAGCTGCTGTTTCTGCAGGAGCTGACGGGCCTGTGTTAGGAAACAACACGCTATAAACAATATTTTAACCAAATCACATGATTCCTCTGAGCCAGGTGCCAAAGTACAATAAACTCCAAGAGAAAACAGCCCAGGGAGTGGGCAGTCAGCTGCTGTCACCTGAATGCCACCCCAATGCTCCCCTTGGCTTTGATGCAGCAGAGCAATGGGGTCTCACCCACCAGAGCCAGAAGGGGATTTAGAAACTGGAATTAAGGTTGGCACCTCCGTCCTGCAGCTACTTTGGGTGCATAAACCTGATGCACAGGGAGCTGCTGCCAGCTGATTATAACCCAAATACACTTGGAGGCAGCAACCCCTCTTGACAGGCTCAACAAGCAGAACGGGGCTGCTCTGTGCCCAGCCCCATGTACCTGCGTCTGCTGGGCCAGCTGCAGGGAGATCCGTCTCCAGCTGCCCAGGTGGCTCCCAGGCTTCTCTTCCTGCTCTGGGCACCTAAGGTCTCCACCACCTGCAAAAAAAGATGAGAAAATAGATGCTAGAACTCAGCATTAGTTAAAAAAACACGTTCCATGTAATAAGTGCCATCCGCAAGAAGCGTCAGGGTTTATTGAGGGGACAGTGGGAGCAGAACTAGCTACAGACTCCAGCTGGATGCTGCTCTGGGGACATGTGTCTACACATGTCTGGATCACAGTTGAGGTCAGCATACCTTGTAAATAATCTAAGAGCCTCGTTTCACCTTCAGGAGGGTCCCAGAGCATCTGCTTGGCTCTGTTGCCTTCTAAGCCTGGCTGCACCATTAAAAACATGCCTGATTCATATACATGGATTTAAACAGGGGACTGCCACAAGGAGAAAAGGGGATGGGTACACTGATCCTGGCTGCATTTTCCTTTTGGACCTCTCCCAGGGCCTTTTTTGGGGAGCCTCCCACATCTCATGGCTATTTCTGGAATAATGCCCTATTTCTGGAATACACAGCTGTATCTCCCACCATGTCCAAGGAAGTGAAATGTCACTTCTTACATCCAGCCAAGAAATCTGTTAGTATAAACCCCATCAAGTCCTAGGGAAAAAGGAAGAGCAAGGACCTGGGACCAGCTCCCCTTCCTAAGCCACTCTCTGGTCTGATGTCCCCAGGGTTATGGCTGCTCCGGTCCCCACTGCTCCTTGGCTGCCCCAACAGGACCAGACCCACTAGTTAAAGAAGAACAAAACTTCCCAACCTGATCACCTCCTGCAGCACCGCGTGCCCCTCCATCCTGCTTGTCCAGGGTACAAGTTTGGTTCCCTCTTTTGTCTCACAAAAGCAGCTGTTGAAAAAACCTTTCGCTTCCAGGTGGGGAAAACAAACCTTGTTCCAGGTGCACCTACCTCCCTGCTACTTCCTTATTATAACTCTCCTGTCAGTCTCCGCACTATAGGTGATGTAATGTTTACCAGGGATACGTGCCTGGCTGTTTGGAGCCGCTCAGATAAATTGCTAAGCTTATTCAAACAGGTTGTGTGTGTACTCTGAGTTGTGCGACTGTCACAGCAACCGGGGCCATAAATGAATTGAAATGTGTGTCATAAATAGAAATAGGTTTGACTTGGAAACTTCTGATAAAATCTGTATCCTACCCAGCTTGGCTGAATTCAAATTGCCTGATATCACAGCGTAAGCCCACAACACGCAGGGTTTGTTTCTGCTTGAAATACTAAAAGATCCTGAACACAGGGGCTGTGTCAGAGCCTTGGGTTTCTCTGCCTGCCAGGATGCTTCTAGGATATATAAATATGTGAGGAGAATAAAATGTTAATGCTTCAAGCCTGATGCAGATTTTTTTTTGAACATTGCTGATTTTTTGTAAACAGGTTGACTGCAAATTTTACTTTTCTCTTAGTGTTCCCAGTTACCATATATATATATATATATATATATATATATTTTTTTTTTTTTAAATTTAGAANCTATTCTTACCCTGCTATTTTCCAGAATCATGAGACCGTATGAAAATCCTTCATTCAAGAAATGAAAATTTCCAACATTCCTGGCTCTGGTGGGTTCTTTGAAAGGGCAAAAATCACACTGGATGACTTAGAAATCACACGACCGATAAATATTTTCAACTTGGGCCCCAAACTGAATAATACTATTGCTGTACGCATTAGAGACTACTGATAGTATCAATCAAGGTGATTAAAAAATTTGTTCTGTTTTCACTCCACTTGAATATAATTTTCCTAATTATGGCTATTGCCAGATCTATCCGCTGTGTTGCAACATCCTATATTAAAGAAAATACCCTCCGGCTAAACTACATGTCCTCCTACATTATGATGAATGGCATTTTACTGCATACCCAGATAGCGTCAATGTTCATACATACTCAGCTGCTTAAAAAAAAGGCTATTTATTAAATCACTTTCCACTGCACCTGCAGAATCTCAGCAAAACCCTATAGAATCTGTGACATATAATTAAGAAAGGTGGGCTAAAAGTCTCATTTTTCTCATCACTTCAAGTTAGACAGAAGCACTTACTGCAGCTTTATTCAAGAACAGCTTTTCCTCTTTTTGCCCATGTCAGCAATCAGTGCAAACCAGTTATGGCAAAATATATGCTTTAAGAAAAGCACAACTTTGACTATGTTATTGGAAGATGGAGTGAAAAGGACCCTGAAAGGCTGATGTGACATGCAGCAATAGATCCAGAATGACCTGAGCAGCTGGCACCTGGATCAAGGCGATCCTTCCCCAGTCTAGCACTGGGGAACTGGCTCTATTGCTTTATTATTTTATGATACTCATCAGATAAGGGAAGGAATAGGTGAAATGCCACCCAGGCAATTCAGTACTGTGTTAGCATGTGAGGACTGAGTTAATGATGATAGAAAAAGAGGTTGCCTAAGCCCTGGTAGCAGCTGAGATGTGTGGCACAAGAGCAGGCTGCAATTCCCATCTTTGGTCCTTCTTTAAGCAAGGCCCATGAGCCAACCCGATGGCTAAGGAAGAGATGTGAAACCCCAAAGGCTCTGCCCAACCTCACCACAACACTGAATTTTCATGAAATGCTGCTTCTATTTCTCATCAGTTACATATAATTCTCTCAACCCACTACAGGCTTTGGATTTTGAAGCAACCACAAATTCTCTCATCTCAAAGCTATCTGTGAAGGGACACTTAGCTGAGATCGTGCTGCTACCCTGCTTTGCTCTCCGCTGATTCCACTAATTTAATCATTTCTACCTCTCCTATAAGCAAGAAGGCAGCTCCCTCTAGTGATACAAGAAAAAGTGAAATCAACAGTTAAGGGAAAGGTAATTTTATGTATGAATCTGATTTCTCTATGCTCCAGGCTAAAATTCTGGATTTAAAGAAAACCTGATAGCATCTCATTTGCTTTCCTAATGCTAATTACTTTAAACCATCATTTATGCCAGAGCATCAACATATAGAGAGTACTTGTTTAATATGAATGTCAGCTTATACCTCATTTTCTCTCAAATAAAGGTGAAAACCAAGAGTCTTACTCAGATAGGTTCTCCGATACGTAATCCAATCAAAGCTGTATGGATGCAGGGAAAATAGNGAAAGGCAAAAATCAAGAGTCTTATTCAAATCAGTTCTCCAATAAGTAATCCAATCACAAAGCTGTATGGATGCAGGGAAAATAGTTTTAAAAGCACCCAGTTCGCTTATTTAATAGCAATACAGACAAGTGGGTACTAGATTGTGCTCAAAGGATGTGCTGCAGCATCCAAGAAAACAGAACTTTATCTCACTGTAGAAGAGACCTGATGGAAAGATTTTATGCAGTGGTATCTGATACCAGGACATGCAAACTGCTGCTCATCCCCTCCCCTTGGCACAAAGTTTTCTGCCTGAACTGATCAGAGGTGCACACAGCAGCTATTTGGATGACGTTGCAGCCTTTTCTATAGAAATAATTTGCCCCAGCACATGCTCACTGTGTGTTTGCAACTGTGGGCTTTATGCTAGTTGTGTTTAAAAGGAAATTTCAACAGTTCAGGACAGATTCACTATTTTACTCCAGGCAGTAAATTGCTACAAATATTTTGTAAGCCTCTACTTGTAGAGGGTTTTACTACATTTGAAAATGATTTTTTGTTATTTTGCCAAGTACATTTACTACAGAAAAAAAAAAGGAATGCCTTTAGCATAGTAATTAACAGTTAGATGATGCCTATATTTTTAAAGTAAATATTTATGTTTTGCTGCAGTCGTAATCACGCATCATTAAGCCATGTGTGCAGTGACTGGTGCCTCCGGTGCAAGGGAGCAGGAGAGGAGGATGCTGCGGTGCAGCACAGCAGGCAACGCCACCCTGCATCTGCATGCCCTGCTATTGATAACTGCTGTCCAGAGCCACTGGTGACCCGTATTTCAAAGCCACATTGTCTTCAAAATGACATTTGCAGCAACATGTCCCTTTTAGGGCACTGCTGCCTTGGGGCTGAACTCAAGCCCTGGGAGCTCTTGCAAGTGCAGGAGAACATCAAGATTTTGCTCGTCACAGGGACCAGACAGCAGTTCCTGTTGTCCAAGCAGTGAACAGAGGATGGTAGGATGTTTTTGCCAGATAGTTTCCAGAATTTGAGCCCTTAGTTAATGCTAAAAAAAAGTACAATGCCTCTTGCTTATGGTAAACTGCTCAGACAACAGACGCAGTGTCCAATCCTATGAGATGCCCTCCTGTTCCCTGCGGAGAAGCGCAGTAAACAACGCCGGCTTCCCCAGCACCTCAAAATCCAATACTGCTTATAAAATGTTGTGAGGAAAACAATGAACAATCCTTAATAAGAGCGAGGGCTTTTTGTAAGTACTCTCTTTGAGGAAAGGTTATCTGGTCTTGTTCCTTTGTGTCTGAAAAGCCCTTAAAACAAAGCGCCATCTGCTACTGCTTGGTAGGAGCGAGTAGCATCCCCTTGGACTGCTGCGTGTCGCCGTTTAACCCTTTCGGCAGCAAACTTGCTCTTGTGTCCACAAAAGCATTTGCTCTGCAGAGAAGTGGCAGTGCCTGGCATGCTGCCCTGCCTTGGACAGGCTTGCATTGCCCTGATGGAGATGTCCCTTCATCCTTGTCCTTTGTCACCCCCCTGTGAACATGCTGCACTTCCATATCCCTTGCTGTGCAAGCGGGATAACATCCCACCCTTATCTGACACGGTAATTACAAGGAATTAGTTGCAAAGCTTCTTGCAACCTTCGAGTGAAGCTGCAAGGGGCTGCAAATGGCCCTGATGTGAATTACGAGGATTCTTTGTTCATCTGAAACAGCACAAGGGATACTGGGGAGGGCACCGAGTAACCACCGCGCTCTGACACCACGTTGGGAAACAGCGTCTTACCAACGCGCCGCTCCAAGGTGCCCTGATCCGCAGGTTGGGATGGGTGGCCAAGAGGCGTCCCCAAGGTCCCTCTAGGACAGCATCGAGCCACCTCCTCTGGGCCTGGAGCCTCCAGGACCTGCTCCAGCAGGAAAGGAGTCCCCCGGGCTGGGGATTCCTGCTGCGCACTGCATAAAGGCAACCAAAGAAAGCTGAGGTCATGTATGAGCATAGACAATCTGCTGAGAACTAAAAATGGTTATTTTATTTTAACAAAGCTAGCATTTATTGAACTTGATTGAATAGAGACAAAAGACTAACCAAGAAGTCATACCTGCCACTGCACAAAGTCCTCCTTCTCATACCTGGATAGTGTTGGGAAAGCTAACAGCGCTCCTCATTCCCTGCTCCAGCTACTGCTTGGAAAGAGCTGGATTTGGTTCAAGCTGGTGCCAAGAGGAAACAAGAAACTCACAGTCCCGAGGCTTAGTTGATTAGGGCTGCACTGTACAGCTCGTGCTGCTGCACCCGGTTGCACAACTAGCTCTGGATCCTGGCAAAGCTCTCGGGAATTATTTTATGCAAGGTGCTGTGCAAACAGAAGGCATCACTCCCTGTTCCTTATGTTTCTTGGAGCCTTGATGGGCTAAGGCCCAGGTAAGATTTGCTATTTGTGTATGTTATTTAACACTGCAAACATCAACACCAAGGCCTGGAGTCCCATCAAACCTCATCTAACTGGCTGCACTTTGGTTTCATCTGTAGCAATTTGAACATAGCTACAAAACTGAGCTCAGAATTAAGACCTGCCAGTGGGCTGCTCTGCTGCAAGGTCCGTTGTGTCCCTTCTAAAAGCCAGAACAAGCCTTAGCTAAAAAGATTAGGAAGGAAGGTGTGAAAATGGGCATTTATTGTGCTGAAACAGGAGCAGGGAGACTGAGACACATGGAAATGGTGACAGATGTTTTCTTCTTTATACAGAAGAAAATGAATGTGGATTTTTTTTTTTTTAATCGGCAATCAGCTTAGGGAAATCTCATTTCATTTTTCTCATTAATAAGCTTTGCTTTGTTTTTCATGACCCAGAAACTGCTAAAATGATTAGAACAGCTTCCACTAACACATCTTGGATGTTGTCTTCAGAAAGAAAGGGCGAAGGTGGATGAGTGAGAGGGAGAGGAGGTAGCAGGGATTTCTCATAAAGTAATTTTTGTATTTGTGGACAGATACCACCCTGAGCATTGCTTCTGCATTGTGGTGGGTTGGTTTCTTAGTCAGCTCTAAGAATCACTGTTGCTTTTGGCTCTTAAGTCTCCTTCTCACAAAGACTGATGCCAAGGTCCCTTTCCAGCCTTGTCTGCTTCCTGGGAAGGTTTGTGCTATAGGAATCAATATAGACTCTCCAAAAAACCCTGTCCTTACACAGTTGGGTCCAGGAGCCCTGCTTATCTGGGCACAACCAGCTCTGCTGTGGGCACAGATTGTCCCAGCCACCAGATGAGGTGCTCTGGGTTTGCACAAGCTGCAGAGAGGGCAGTAGCAGGGAGCAGAGCAGCAGCAAAGCCATCCTACTGCTAAAATATTATGAGTTTGGCATCCAGGAGAAGGGATCAGGAAGCCACCTCCATAGGCAACCACATCCAAACAAGCCTGAGGTTGCATAAATGTGTTCCGGCAGTTTGGCGATGTCCCACCAGTGAGCCATTTGCATTACCAACAAACCTGCCAGAAATGGAGCGGTGCTTTTGGAAGGATGCACCTTGTGGGATATCTTGCATGAACATGAATCACTGCTCTCACCATTGAAATTAAACATGTAAACACAACACTGTGCTCAGTGGGCAAGATCAAGTTCAAGTGCCCTGATTTGATAACCCTGCATGTGTTGCATTTGTGAATGAAGCTGGCAGGCAGACGGTTGTTGACAGGTGGCTTTGTTTAAATGGAGTCTTTTGGGGAGAATATTTGTTCTATCCAAATGGGGACTCATAACTCATTCTAGTAGTGTCCTTTATATCACTTCTCCTTCATATAATCCCTTTACTATAACTTCTACTGCATTAGAGGGAGCGCTCAGCTCTCAAGACGACTCTGGAGCTNTTTGTTCTAGCCAAATAGGGACTCATAACTCACTAACACTGGCAGTGCCTTTATATCATATTTCCTTTATACAATCCCTTTACTATAACTTCTACTGCATTAGAGGGAGCGCTCAGCTCTCAAGACGACTCTGGAGCTGTTCACAAATACAGCAGCACTGTCCACGCACTGCTTATCACTACCTTTGATGATATTTTATCTGCATATCTCCTCATCTCACAGAGAAACATTTGCATCAGGGTTGTAAATTATTGTTCCAAAGGTTTCATTGGCAAGTTTTTATCATGGGATGCTCTGAGGACTTTGTTCAACTCCACTGCCCCAACAACGCAGCTTTGCTTTCTCAGTAATTGCAGTGTTGAGGAGCTCAGTGCAATCTATCTTATTTTATTAATCTTATTCCTGCTTTGCCTA
Source organism: Crypturellus undulatus (assembly GCA_013389825.1). NCBI lineage: Eukaryota > Metazoa > Chordata > Aves > Tinamiformes > Tinamidae > Crypturellus > Crypturellus undulatus. The sequence continues at coordinate 49,137 of VWPW01027443.1, forward strand.
TTAGATCTGAAGGATTATTCCCACCTGGGTCCATGAGGTTTTGGCACCTACCTTCAATAGCATGAAGTAGAGTTGTCTGTAAACACATATGCATGAATACAACGGTAATAGACCCCCTCCATTTAAGTCTGGTGGGTTCTTCATGCTGAGCTATAGAGCACCTGCACCTCCAGTGCATGTTCTGAGCACCGATCACTCATGTTTTACAAATTTGCCATCTACTGTGACAGGACAACTCCATAATCCTCCCAGCTGATCCCTCAGAGCAGAAACCAGCCCAGCCTTGGTGAACAAGAGTTGCACACAAAGAACAGGGATTTAACTCAGTAATTCCAGTAATTACTGTTCATAACTTTGGTAAGCTGAGCTGTCTGGACTTATCTCTCCTATTTTCATTTTCCTCTTATTTGCTTTGAACTGCAAAGCTGTAAACAATCCTCTTAAAAACAATGCGGTGCCACATTAAAGGCATTTTTCTGTATGCATGGCAACATCCCGCCTGTGGCTCTTCCCACTCCTGCTTCCTGCCGCTTAAGCGGAAGGGAAGAGTGCGATTCACATGGCAGCTCCTGTTGCTGCTCCCCACTTGTCTCACCAGGCTCAGCCTACTCTGGTTCCAGCTCTAAACCACCGGTTACGTCCTGCAGCTACTCTGCATTTGCCTCTCTGTAAATGAGATCGAAAGTTGTTTCACTTCCTTGGTCCTGCTGAAGGAAAAGGCAAAACTTAACAAAAGACTTGGCCTTCCAGGTTAATTCCTCCTCACTCTTCTCACCCAAGGAGCACCACGCCAGGACACAGAAGCTGCCACAGCCAGTTTGGTCCCAGCACTGGAATTGCCTCCTAGAGCAGATCTGGGCCATCCCCTTCTGAGGCAAGGAAGAAGCCACCAAAACACCCCATCCTTCTCCCAGAACTGGAATTTAGGGACATGCTGGTGCCTCCACTGTGGCCTGTTGCACATATGGCCATTCCTCAGTAATATACTTAGTCTCCAAGGGTTGGAGGATTTACTCCTTAAGGGAAACCCTTCCTGCAGACTGTGTTGGAAGCCCATGGCTTTGCCATTCCCTGGTGCCTGGATAGGGATACACTTTAATTTGGGCNGCCTCCACTATGGCCTGTTGCATATATGGCCATTCCTCAGTAATGCCTCTGCAGGTCATACTTAATCTCCAAGGCTGGAGGATTTACTCCTTAAGGGAAGCCTTCCCTGCAGAGAAGTGCAGCCTGTGTTGGAAGCCCATGGCTTTGCCATTCCCTGGTGCCTGGATAGGGATACACTTTAATTTGGGCTTAGCTATTGCTTTGGAGCCCACAGTCTCTTCATGGTTCCCTTTAAGAGATGACCCATCTAGGAACAGTTATACAAATACATCTTTCTCTCTAAGATACAGGTTTAGAGCAAAGTATTCACTCTTTACTGCCAGTTACACGCAACATTTAATTAACACAGGTTGACCGAAAACATGACCTACATTACTCCTTTTTCCTAGACATCCTTTTTCAAAACAATTTCCCAGTGTCCCTGCTCTGCCATGTGCCCGCTTCACCCACCCAAGGGCTGCGCGGAGCTGCTGCTACACCTACACACAACCCATAGCACTGCAGCGAGCGGGATTCCCAACCTGCTCTTGGCACGAAGCGAGTGAAAACAATCACTCTAAATGAATTTATAGAATTCGGTTGATTAAATCCCCCTAATCCCCGGCAAAAGGGAGACTGGAGCAACTGCCCCTCCTGGAGGGGGGGAGGCCGCGCCACGGGCGCGCCCTGCGGCGCCACCTGGCGGCCGCCCGCGGCGCCGCCCGCTCCGCGGCCGCCGTCGCCGTTTTCCCGATTTGGGGAAAATTGAGGCTTCCCCCGCGACAGCGCCGGGGCTGCCGCAGCCTCTGCCCAAGCCGCTATTCCCTTCAGTTTCCAGCCGGCTCCTGTCTGCTCACAGAGCTGGGAGGTTGAACCCAGGGAAAAGCTTCCCTAGAGTAGATCCATCACTGAAAGAAAAGAAAAAAAAAGACCTGAAACTTTCCTATTGATCTCCCGGCTCTCTGCAAGCAGGCGTTTCCCCCTTTNGAAAAGCTTTCCTAGAGTAGATCCATCACTCAAAGAAAAGAAAAGAAAAAAAAAAGACCTGAAACTTTCCTATTGATCTCCCGGCTCTCTGCAAGCAGGCGTTTCCCCCTTTCAGTATATCTTGTGTCCAAATCTGCCTAGTTGGCAATTCTCTGGATGCAGGATAAAGAGCAGCCTGGCTCTAGGCTGAAATGGTGCTATTCATTTTAACCACGTGCACCAAGCACAGAATAATATATCTGAATTTGTTTACCTTCCCCTAAGGAGGTCACGCGATGGAGAGGCTGGGCTGAGTATCCGCTTCCCATGCAGTAGGTTTGTGTCCACCTCAGAGCCTTTAGTCACCAGAAAACCTTTTAGAAAGACAAATGAAAGCCTTGAACAAATATGCTCTTCATAGAAATTAAATGGTCCAAGATTTGGCATCTATTTTCTGCCTATTTATGTGTGAGCACTTAGCTTTCACATAGCTCTTAACATTCACAGGTTTCTAAGTACTTGGCGTTAGGCTTTTCATTCCTCTCTTTCAGATGGAAAAACCCAAGCATCAGAAGGTGAAGTGTCCAAGGCACTGCTGGCTTACATTAAACCAAGAGGAATTGGGGTCCAACACTAGTTTGTAGCTTAGCAGCTCTCACACTGCATTATCAGAATGTCCTTGTTGCATCTTATCAGCATGACCTACCCTTAGATGCACTGCTCAGGTCTTCCCCAGTGTCAAAATGCCTCCGTCTGGCACTGCAGATGATCCATGGAAATTCTTTGCTTGCAGCACTGCCACCAGACGAGGACGTGTGTGCAGTTTTATGTCTGTCCTGGACGGTTGCTCCATCAGGGCTACAAGCAAGACTAGTCTTGCCTAGTCCATGACATTCGCTATCTGATGATACATGTAACTTGTCAGGATCTGGGGCTCCCAGAAGCATTTGTAAGGTCATTGTCCTGTCTTGCTCATCCTTGGATATCTCAGGCTCTGAGCAAGAGGATCTTTTGGAAAGGTCCAAAATTGTCTGTGTTGATATTTTGTTGGCAGAGCCCTGGAACCTGCTTGCTGCATTCATTCGCTCAGTTGCCAACTCAACCTTTTCTGCAAGTTCCAGGGACAACCTATGTATGGCTTTAACTCGATCCTGTTTGCTTCTATGTGGAGAAGCACCAAAAAGCAAGTTCTGGGAGCCAGGTTCTGCATCCTGCCAAGAAAGGGAGATGCTCAGTGGAGGGGTATACGGAGCCAGGCAAGAGCCATCCTGCAAGTCCTCACATTTCAGAGAGCTGAGGAAACAGTGTTCGGAATCCCGTGCTGCCGGAGAGGCTAAAACCTCTCTCTTTGTAGGTGGTTGAACTGTTTCTGTAAGCAGATCCCTACTGAAATAAAAAGCAGAAATATCTGATTATAAAAACCTTGGTATCCTCAGGTAGAGCACTTCACAAAAGGAAAAGAAAGATCTCCCCATCTGTGGATACATTTGCCAAATAGTAGGATAGGGCTGGAGCATGGCGTGCTGACAAATAAGAAGCATCAGAAAGCTGGTAAGGAATAATTTAGAAACAAAAAGCATAAAAACAGGCTGAAACATTTGTCTCAACCTGGCAAGACAGAGGGTCAGTCCCCTTTCACACTTCAGAGATTATAAAACTGGGATGTGCACTGCAGAGATCTGCTATTTCTAAGGAACAACTGGGATTTTTACTGGTCTTCAGCAGGTTCTGCTTTCCTCTTCCTGAAAGATTTCAGTCTTTAATAACCTTACTGAGACATGGTGACAGTCTTGGAGTCTCCCAGTGAGAACTGTCACCATTCATTTAGTGGGCTGGGGAACCAGTGCATGCAGATTAGATACAGCACATGCAGGTGATTTAATGCACTGGCAGGAGAAAGAAAAACTAATTTCATATCCCAAAACACAGAAGTGCTGGCTCACACTATTGTCCAGTGACCACTATGGACTTGGTTATAATAGTGAGGCTGATTTTAAGTTGAGGAATGGTAGGACTGAGTAGATTAGCCCAAGCGGTTGCTCTATTTATTACAAATTGCAACAGAACCCTATGAAAAGTCTCCCCTGTGTGTTAAGAGGATCTCTAAGATGCTCTTCATGCCCCAGTACCTGCTTCTGGGCTCTTTGCTTAGAGTGTGGGATGTTTTATGCCCCCAGGCCATAAAACTCCTCTCCAGGGTCCCACTGCCAGGCTGCTTCTGAAACAAGAGTGACCATTAGTTGAGCGTTAAATAACTAGGTAACGAGCATTTGGCTTTTGTTCCACTTCATAATCAATCCACATAATCAAAAAATCCCACACATCAAATAACTTATTTTAGCTGAAGCAATAAAGATTTCCAGACTTTCGACCCTGAAGTCAAGTGTTCTAGCCTCCCTAATGAGCCCAGCAGCTCTTGCCATAATTAGAAGTTAATTGCTCCATTTTTTCCAGATAAAATTCCCTCCCCCGACACTTCAGAGCATTTGCATGAAGTGCTTCATCCCCTGCACTGCTGCGGTGACCAGGAGCATGGGATTTTCTGCCTGCCCCTCCTTCACGACTGACCTGCTCAGGTTCACCCTGGGGACTCCCTTCTGCAGAAGCTGCCTCCTTGATGAGCTTCTGAGTCTGGCCAGAATGTGTTTTCTTTCCAAAAGCTTCTTTCTGTTTCTTATATACTTCCTGCAACCTCTTATTCCTCATCTCCATCGCCTGCACCAAAGACTTCTTCTCTTCGAGGCTTTTTTTCTTTCTTTCTATGTTCTTTCGATACATATATTCCCTAATGATTTCAGGGCTGTAGGGGTGAGGTTTTTTCAGGTTTGCCCTCCTCTTTGAAGGGTGATTGAGGTTTTCCTTTTCAGACTCTTTTGGTGCCAGGTTCGAGTCTTCCCATCTTTGAGTCGTGTTTTTTCCTCTGTTGTCATTGCCATACTCAGGTTCAGCTCTCAATGAGGACCTTGTCTTTTCCCCACTGAAGGCAGAGGGAGTCCTGCTCTCAGCTCCAGCTGAAGCAGAATCCATCCCTAGGTGATGCTGCGGATCTTCTGCCTTTCCTTTTGCAGTATTTTTGGGCAGCTTGGTATTTCTGTGCTCAGCACATTTGCTTTGCAAATGTAGGTTCCTCAAGATTTGTTTCTCGGCCTCGTTGGGGATATTTCTGCCCTTTTCAGCATGTTCACTGGTGAGTACCACACAGCTTTTGAAGACAGGGCTTTTCCCTGCACCTTCCCTTCTTTCTCTAGGGATCTGTTCCATCACTGGCATTGCTGTCAATCTTCCACCAGGCTCTGTGAAAAGCATTTTGAAACAAGAGGGGTGTTAGTACTTCAGCGGTGTATCTATTCCTGCCTTTATCACATGCATCTCAAGACCTACTATAAGTAATCTATAGATAAGTAAGACTATTTGCCCACATAGCCCAGGCTAGTGCATTTGCTGAGCGTGCTAGTGCAGGGGTACATTGAGGGGATGTTGATCTGTCCGACACTGCTGTGTGCTGGGAGAAGGGCCCTGTGTCACAGCCCCAGCAAAGACAGCTTAAGGACATGTAGCATTTGCAGTGTCACTAGCTTCAAAGCCATAGTGGACTCCTTGCACCATGGCTTTGGACAGCAGATTTAGTAATTGCTCTGGTCAGCGGTTAGCCTCAAGGGAATTATTGCACAATCATTCTGAGTTGCTCAGAAGGGTTTTAAACCAGGCTTCATCTAGTTTTAATCAGTGGTCAGCCTCCTTTTTGGTTTGTGTGCCAAAAAAACAGCTAATGCGGCAGTGAGGAAACTCTACCCAAGGTGTTTGCAGGGATGTGCTCTTCAGCTGTGCTCTTCAGTGCTGCCCGTTCAGGGGGTGGACCAAGCAACTTCCTAGCCAACTTCTGACCTTCTCTCCATGCAGAAGCTCCAGAGAATTTCATACCTGAAACAGAGAATTGTATTGAATTATTAAAACTTCACAAATTCTTTGAAAGAAAATTTAGCTCTGCTATCAATCTTATTTGTGATTTTTCAGAAGTCACACTCAAGACGTGAGGAAATCTAAAAAGTTTCAATCAGAACAAGTGTTTGAAAAATCTGATATTACTGAGCCAAAAAGTTTTCAAGCACACAACTATAGTTTGCAGCTAGTCACCGCGCTAGGGTGTATTTGCCAACTGACAGGGTCAGTTCATGAAGCAGGTGAGGGCAAGACATGAAGGTTTCTTAATTTCCCAAGGCTTTACCATCATCATCTATCACTTGTATCATCTTCATAGATGTTACAAGCTTTACTCAGAAACCAGGGACCCGCAAAGTCCTCAAGAATCCTAGGAAGAGGCTGAGGCACAAGCCTTGGAGAGCATCACTGAGGGCAGCTGCAGAGAGTGGGTACTCACCAGGTGCCAACTAGCAGATTTGAGATGGGTAACAGCATTCTGATTTTCTTTGCAATGACTTCAAACTCAAACTAATTCATTTTTAAACTGGTGAGAATCAGCAGGATGCAGTGCGCAAGAATCAATGAATGACACAGGACAAGGGACCATGTATAATGCAAAAATAATGCAGCATACTGCACAAATTATTTTTCCTTAATATGCGGTGCTACATAATAGACAACATTTATCACCATTTTACTTCATAATTTCAGGCTGCATTCATACCATGCCAATACCTTTACTGGCATAATTATGAATTTATAGCAAACACTTCTCCAGCAGAAGGTGACTAAAAAGTTATTTTGCATGGAAAATTTTCCCCTCAGATTTTCCCCAAAGAAAACATTTAAGCTTCATTTTAGAGAAAAGATTTTACACTTAAACAGATATTACCCTGAGTCCAAAGATACTTCTCAGGACTTAGCAAGGCCTCCCTACACCTACACCATTTGGTATATAGCAGCATAGCTCAGAGGCAACTGCCAAAATTAGCTGGGCTCAGGATGACCGAGACCCATCAGTGTTTTTAATAAAAAGCTTTTCTGTATTATTTTATATTCTCCTTTAGCTGTAATAAAAAGGCAGGGGGTGCATTTATTTCTCATGTTTTTATAGTTTCTGTGAAGCCAAATTAATATGTACATTAACTTCAAGTCTCATTTCAATTGCATCCTTTTTAAAATCTACCCACTTTTGGTTAACGACAGCAATTACCACACCGAGATCACAAACAAGAACTCAAGAGCTCAAGAACTGCCTGAATTCCTGCAGAAAACACTTGCTAGAAGGAAGTGTTCCGATTTAAACACTCCTTTTCTTCCTACCTATGAACAGATGAATATTTTATAGCTGTTGTGACTTAATTTTTTGTTAACTACAGCAAATTTCTAATTCATCACATTCCCGAGCGCTCGGGCTCCGACCCCTGCCCCGTCATTCATCTCGCCCGAGCCCGGCCTCAGCTCTTTCGCTGACAGAAACTAATAGCCAATAAAGACACCCTGACACTGGCAGTTACAATGATGAATGTTTTGGGTGCCACGGTCTTATTATGACCCACTTGCAGAGGAAGAGCAAGCCATTTTTCAAACAATCCACTCAAAAAAAAAGGAGGGAGAGGGAAATTATTGCATATTTCATGCATTTTAAATAGTACTTGAGTAACAGAGCACATGATGCTGCTACACCTAATAATTTTATCTGCACAGTATCAGGTTAGATTGTCTTTCTGTTCCTCACAAGTCACATCTAGTACCTTTGACAGCATAAAACACAAGATCTGCACCTGTAGCACTACTGTTTTTTGCCTTGTTCCCTACAAAGTTTGAATGCAGCCATTTCTAATGCAAAATGACAGCACTGAGACAGGCAAAGTTACTTCCATAATTCAGTCTTGCACTTAGAGATACAGTTGAAGGAAAACTGAACTAGCGAGCAGGACTCCTGCTGCTGCTGAGCATGCAGCAAGGTCACGGATAACCCACCTGGATTGCATTATTTCACTTGGTCCCTATCTTGCAGGCCAGGAAATCCTTCCCTTTTGGTGTCTCAATTCACTAAAGAATGCCACACTGAATAGGTGACAGACTTTCCACCAAGGACAAACGGTTTATTTTTATTTTAGGTGATTTCTAGTCCCTGGCAGGCCTGGGCTGCAGGCAAGGGCACAGCAAATAGCCACAGGCACCGAGCCCAGCTGTGGGCACCTTGCTGGCCTGCCAGGGCCATGGATGATGCCCTGAGCTCTGTGCACGCAGGTGTAGAGCATGGCCAAGCAAACTGCCTCCGAACAGAGCATCCAGAGCTGTTAATCTTCAACCTTGGAGGCTGCCTCGGTTCTGCAAGGGTAACTGCCTGTGCAAGAGCTCCCTAACTCAGCAGGGTTAAAAAAAAACAGATAAATTAGCTGAGTGCTCAAAGAGGTTCAGCAGCACCAAGCAACATCTCCGGGGGTGCTGGAAAGTGCTGCCTGCACCAACCAGGACATCACAGCACAGACAGAGCCCTCAGGAAAGCTCTGCAAAGCACCGGACACCGAAGTGGGAGCTGTGCCATGAGTTATCCCACTGTGCCAAGGGACCACGAGCTAATGCCCCGTGTCACCCTGCTCCAGGGATGCTGCTCTGCTACTAACCTGTGCGGGCTGGGGCAGGGGGAGCGGATGCCACCCGGGACACCGCTCGCTTGCGCCGAGGCTCCTTGGTACCGGGACACTTCTGCTCCGGAGCTGCTCCCTGCCAGCGTCGCCTCTGCGCCTGGATCCTCTCCCTGAGCTGCTCCAGCCTCCGCAGGGGGGATCTCATGTGCGTCTCCTCCAGCCACGAGGCTGCTGCGGGAAGCGGCCCCGGCACAGGTATCCGAGCGGGCGCATCCTCAGCATATAACGGCAGCGAGCGGAGAGAGTCGGAGCTCGCAGAGGTGCTCCCGGAGAAATGATGCTGTGAGCAAGCGGGATGCAGCGCGGCAGGGCTGCCCGTGCAGAGAGGCAACAGGGATGAGCAGGGGGGCTCGTTACCCACTTGCTCATTAGACCACACTAAGGAGCGAGGTGCTGTTGGGGAGGATGCTCTGCCCATGCTCCCAGCACGATCCCATGGGAGCAGCACATTGCTTAATACCAGGAGTTTGGCAAAGGGCAGTAATATTGGGAAAGGGCCAAAGGAAACCAGCTCTGCTAAGAGCGGCTGCAAGTGTGGGTGAAGGCAGAGGGACTAACACAGAGGGTTAGTGTCAAGGCAATGGCCTGTGAGCATTTCCAAAGGGGAAATGATTTGGTGACTTTTTATACTTACCTGCAGCATGGAGGAGTTGCATTGCTCTTCTCATCCCAAGCTGTTTCATCTCCATTTCTCTCATCTACAGTGTGACAAAATTCTGTCAATGACAGTGAGAATTTCCTTAAAATTTGATTAAATGAACATTGCCCATTTTACTGGGGACTATTCCCTTCCAGATTGGGCCCTTTGGGCACTCATGGCAGGTTTTACCCAGAAGTGACAAAGCACCTTGGGACTGGCCAGTCCTGGGGTGGAAAAGGGAGTTTTGGGGGTAAAAGTTGCTGTAAATAATTCAGCATGTCACTGCCCTGGCTCCATGCCATCCAAGTGGGCAGGTGGAATATTTGGGCTCTCTGCAGCAAGGTGCAACTCCTTGTGCTTTGTGTGGGAATATTAAGAGCTATCTGATAAAAACACACACACTTTCTTCAATAACAGGACTGCTCACCACCTCCTGTCACCTTCTGTCCCCTCCAGAAGGAAAACAGCTCCCTAAGTTCAGCAACATTTGCCCATAATTCACAACTTACCAAAGCTTTCCTCATACCAGAGCTTTCTTCTGGCTGCCTGGGACTTGGCACAGCTCCACATTTGATGATCAAGTTTGTTTTCAATTCTCTGTAGCTGTAAAAAGACAGATTTTTATTTTGAAGGGAGACATATGCTTTTTTGCCTCTACAGAAGCTTTTTGCTGGCATACACAGCTTCTCTGATTAATTTTGTACTCTTAGCTGCTCTGTAAACACTGACATGCCTGAGCCTGCCCCACCTGGCATTTCCTACAGTTGCAAGGAATGCAGCAGACAGGGAAGGTAAGAGAAGAAAACAACTCTGAATATTTATGCTTTTCCCCTATATATGTGCCACTAGGCTTTATCAGGCCCTTTCTTTTTAATGGCAAAAGCTGAGTGTAATTCCAGGCAATAGTGAATATAAATGACAGGCCTTGACTGCACAAGCAAGTGTATATGGAAATATTCCTGTTAATTCACTGCTAAGGGTTCAACAGGACAGCTGGACTCAGCAGGTGCCCCAGCTCCAGGGGTGTTGGTTATTATTCCCCCCTGGGCTTCAAGCACAAACAGGGTGCAAACAGAACCTTTACATGTTCTTTCCATTCATTTTGCAGAGTTTTGTGATATTCAGTCATCCTTGCTGTCTCCCTTCCCCTGCTTTTGACATTTGGAGAATGATTAAAGACACTGCACATTCATTGCAAAGAAATAGAACAAGTTTGATGTTTTTACCCACTTTCAATTACATTATTGGGTGTGCAGAGTGTGTGCAGCAGGACCCGCACACCTCACTTACCACCGCCTTGGCTTCCTGAAGGCTCTTCCAAGCCAGGGCCACATCTGGGGAAAACAGAGATAAAAAAGAGGCTCTTGAGCATTTTCTCAGTGTTCCTTGTCACTATAACAGCTTCCTCTGGTGCCCAGACCAGTTTACAGAGCAGATTGCAGTGCAAAATTGCTCCTGGAGCTGCTTTTAGCCATCACCATTTTCTGTGTGTATTTAATTGTTGGAGCTGATGCTTATTCAGCAAAATTTCCCCTTACAGTATCTGCCAGTTTTATGTGTTTGAAAAAAGACTGAGCTGATTTTTGCAATTTCAGTCCTACTTGGTAGTACCAGGACTGTTGAGAGAGCAAGAACGGCTTCTTTACCACATGTCTGTTTGCAGGAGAAAGAGCAATGCGTTAGTTCAAGAAACTCCTAATACATATTGCTCACTTCCAAAGAAATTCAGTCTTGCAGATAGCTTTGGGCTGAGGAAGTGTTCCCAGGCAGCATTTCCTACCAAAACAGCTGAAATTAAATTTCTCAGAAGTGAGAGAGATCCCTGGGGAGAGACAGGGAGGTGGCACCAGGGTGAACGTCCTGCTCTGGACAACCACTGTGTGTCCCAACAGGCAAAACAGCAGCTCCCTCCCATATCCCATCCCTTCATCCCTTACCTTTCGCAGCCTCCTCCATGGATGGAGCAAACTCCTTCCTGAGGATCTGGACAAAAACACTAGGGAGGCATTTAGAGAGGGGTCTTGGAAGGCACCAGGGTATTTTGAGGGTGATCAGTCACAGAAGCCTCTTCCAAAGGAGGCTTTGGGAGAGTGCTCAGCACGGAGCATCCCGCTCTTCCTCCATCGCCACCGGGTCCCAGCCCAGCTCTGCACCTTTGTTTGGGTCCCTCCACACGGAGCAACAGAAACAAGTGCCCAGGAGAGGCGGATGGAAACCCTGGAGAGAACAAACAGCTCCAGGAGCAGCCCAGGGGCCGGTCACAACTTGCTGCAGGTGGCACAGGGCCAGGGGCTCTCCTGAGCAGCCCTCACAGCCCTGCAGGGCAGCCTGGCACTGCCCCAGGCCTGGTGGCCTCAGAGGAGCAGGACAGAGCTCTGAACATGGGCTTCTGTTCATGGGGAAATGAAACAAAACAGGTTTCCAGTCTTTGTGATTGCAGAGCAAACCCTGAGAAGATGCTAGTGTAAACTGAAGGTCTGGAAAAGGTAGAGGCAACTGCACCTGTGCTGGAGTCGCTTTAAATATCACAGGTTTTAAGTCTGAATATTTGAAATTTGGGGGAGCCATTCTGGTTCTTCAGCACTCCCAGTTTTCATCCCAGCATTTAATGTTCCTGGGAAGGAGCAGTTTATCCTGCAGGCAGCAGAGGGCAAGCTCTGCTCGCAGAGCCGAGCACAGCCCGGAGCTCCGGATCCAGGACAGCCCCGAGCTCACTGGCTCTGTGCAGCTTCCAAGGAGCTGATCTGGGAAGCCTTTTGCCCCAGAATTAACACTAAACTCCAGACCTGCAAACACAACTGAACCTGCTCCCACCAGCGCAAAATGCCCAAACTGGTCCCATGGTTCGATGCTGCTCCAGTTCCTTGATTGGATGATTCCTAGACAGTGGTTTCCTGTGAAATTCTCCCATTTATGAATTTTAAATTTGTTCCCCACAAATACACTGAAGTTTTGCAATTCCCAAGGCTATACTCGCTGTTGGCTCTGACATTCCCTGAAGGTACCTAAGGTACATACACATAAGAGAAAAGCAAGCAGGAATAAAAGCATCTCTGTCCTCCAACTGTATCACCATGGGATGAATGAAGTTCAGCAAGGTCCCCAAGCAGACACTGCACACCCCTTTTGAGATCCCATCTTACTGCAAAGCAGAGCTGGCTGAGGTTCTGCTTCCCAGTATTTTGGTTAATATTTGCCTCTTGTTTCGCTTAGGTCCTCAGCTACTTGTTCAGGCTCTATACAGGCTTTAAGCAACAAGAACAGCTCTTTGCTATTACTCTAAAATGCTTCAGTGGGGAATCAAGATACGGACCCCACATTGTTCCATGCACACAGAATCTCTGAGGTCTCCAGGGAAGTTTGCTCAAAGGATCGGACTCCAGCTGCTGATCCCTGCATTTCCTGCAGGCTGTGCTCAGATCTCTGCACAGCTTCAGCCTCTCACATCTAACCAAAGAAGGAATTCCCGAGCTGCAGAACTCCCATCTCAAGCCGTTCCAAGCCAATGTTTCAGCCTGAAGAGAGATTCCAGTGCCAGGAACACAGAGGTTGACCCAGAGGGAACCACAGCTATTCAGGGTGCCTGCATGATAAGAGAGCCTTAATTACAGCACCCAGCCGGGCTCAGGGGCAGCAAGCAGAGAAGAGCTTGCCAAGAGAAGAAAGCAGAAATGAGGAACCTCAGCAATAGGAGGGCAGCTTGAGAGGAAGCTAAGGGTGAGCAGGAAAGTCCAGGGCAAGCCCTGTGCCCGAGTTCAGCTGATCCCGGAGCGCACGTGCCGCAGCTCCGCAGCGCTCCGGATCCCTTGGCACTCGGCTCCGCAGCAAGCTGAGGAGAGCCAGGATGGGGACAGACTGCCAGCGTGTTGTGCTGCACATCCTGGAGTGTTAGACCACAAATCTGCTGCTAGATGAAGCAGCAAAAGCCATAATTGAGCCAAACGCGGCTCCTGCAGCACACGCAGCTCCCAAGCCAGGGAGCCGAGGCGGCGAGGAGCAACCCCCTTTCGATCTGCACGCTCAATCAGCACGAGCAAAATGAGTCAGTCGTGTGCGAGCCTGCCCTGCTGACTCCACCGCTCGTGTCACATGTGGCTAGGACAGAATTAGGCCAAGCGCTGTAGTTCATGATGCATTAGCCCTCAAACTCTTCCTCCAGAGAGGCTCAGACCAGAGGTTTTAGCAGACTGGTTGTCTGGAAAAAGCCATTTTAGGGTCTTTTGCGCAAAGATTTTGCAGGGATTCTTGCAGCTCAGACTGCAACGAGATGCTGCTTACCCCATTGCACAGCATCATCCCATGGAGAGCAGTGTCAGCATGGGAGTCTGCTGCACTAGTGACACTCATACACACAACAACAAAGTGCCCAACTCCGCTGCCTCGGGGTATCCTGAGCTTCAAGGCAGTTTTCTTCCATTTGTGGAATTCCAAGACCAGGAGCACCTAGTAACTGCTGACCCTGCAGGAGGTTGTGGGGAGTGTGGAGGTTGGTCTGAGGCTGCAGACTCTCCTCCCAATCCTCAGTTCCTACTACTGTGCCCTCTAGTCACCGCTTGGGAAATATTTACAGCAGTAAGCCACAATGCCCAGCAAAATTCAGGAAGTGCATTATACATGTGTATGTGTGAGAACCAAACAAGAAATTCCCCTTAAGTGTGTGGTTGGAAGCAGCTGCAGGTCTAAAACTGCAGAAAGTTTTAGTTCTGCACCCTCTGGACGATTCCAAAGGTCTTTAAAGAACTGCAGCTCCACTGTTCCTGCAGCCACAGCAGATGGGCAGGACCCTCCCCATTTAGCTGGCCCCACGTGTTGGTTCCAAATGCCACAAGGTCCCTTAAAAATGGGAAACACGTCCACTAAAAGCAAAGAAAATATTTTTACAGTGTCTCCCTAAGCAGTTTCTGTAAAGCACTTCTCACAACACTTCCCAGTTAGTAAACAATCAAAGCACAAATTTGGACTCCGACTGCAAGCAGGATGTGACATGAATTTTGCAGCAAGTGTATGGTGGGGAGAGGCGGCTCATTAAAATGAACTGCACCATCCTGAAGCCTGAGCACTAAAGGACTCAGTCCTACATCTAAAATCCAGGTATTTAGGTCCTTAGTTCCTATGGATTTCAGGACATTATGCTGCCCATATAATACTATGCACCTGTATTTGCCTCTTTAGCTTCCCTGTGCCTCAGGGCATCAGCAATGAGAGAAAAATTCCCTTCCCTTAGTATTTTTGGTTGACCAGTCTGCTTTGCATAAAGACATCCTAAGAAACCAACATCAGGAACAGATACTTGTATTTATGCTGTGTGCCAAGTGATGCCTAGAAAAGGACAGCATCCTCCTTACATGCCAACATATATATATAGCTCATCCAGTTATTGAGGAAAGTGTTAAGATGGGAAATATCAGTTCACAGCCCATTTCTTCCCCCATTGCTACAAGCCTGAATGGGATCTACGGCATCGCAGCCGAACATGGGAGAGCCCCAGGTTTCCATGGAAACTGGCTGTAGTAAACAGGGCTCCCCGGCTGTGCCGAGGGATTTACAGCGCTGGCCTGGAGCTGGGCAAGTTAAACTGGAGATCAGCAGGTAACAGAGCACATTTCTTTGCATGTTTTCTCAGGTGTAGCAAAATGGGAGAGGGTAGGTGAGAGAACAAGTTTTGAGGTGTCTCAGAACTCTGAACACACAGAAACCAACACAAAGATCCCCAAGGCTTTTTTAGGGCTGCATCTGATGTGCAATGAGCAACCATGGGTTCCCTGGGCACCAAAATGCAGCAGGGCACAAGGATGAAGGCACCACAGCTCAGAGGAGAGGGATGCTGAGCCCATTCCCTGCTTGCCCAGCCTTTCCCACGGGATGCAGCAGCTGGGACAAGGGGTGCTGTAATCACAGCACCTCTGCAGCAAGGGCAGTGATTCACTGGCTTCAGCTTCCCCCATTTATCGACATTCAAACAGTGATATATGGAGTAGCACGAGATGGCAACACTATTATTCTTGCAATGCTGCCTTCATCGCTGTGCGTCACCCAGCAGAGCTACATTAGCTCCTGCATCTGCCTGATTCATGCTGCAGTTGAGGGCAATGGTGAAATCTCCAACACACCCAGAGCTGGACATTGATCAGCCCTGCAGAGCTGCATGCACTTAACCCCGTCTCCTTCAAACCAGGAATAAAGCTCAGCATCTCCTCACTCACACTGCCCTGGGCTCCATGTGGCTGGATTTAAATGTGCAGTTTAGCATGCATGTGGGTATGTTGGTGACATCAAACTTAAGACAGGAAATTCCTTTTGATTTGGAGAATACAGCATCCTCAGCTGCAAAGACTCAGCCTCTGAACACTCTGATCCCAGGGTAAAGAAAAAAAAAAATCATATTTTACCCCATGCTTCACAGCTCTCTGCTCAAATGTTACNCCCCACGCTTCACAGCTCTCTGCTCAAATGTTACTTTGAGCTGCTTCAACCTTTTAACAGAGCATCAAGCACAGCTATTGAGAGTGATAAGATTTCAGTCTCTTCTTTCAAGGGGAGTTTTGTTCAAAACCCAAATGGGCCAACCAAAATTAAAGTCAAGCCCTACCTCTGCTTTTGTATCTTTGCCATAAAGTCTTGCCTGAGCAGCAAGTCCTTCACTTCCACTCCTGCAGAATTCCCTCTCTAAAGTGCTTTATTTGGACCAGTGTCCTTCAAATCTCTACCTTCCAGTTATCACCACTCAGCTATTTAGAGGCCACTTATCAGACCCACAAGCAATTATTCACAAATGACACAGTGAGAAGTTTTATCTAATTAGCTGCACAGAAACTCCTGGGCAGGGCAGTGTATCACGGCATGCACAGATGCACCCTGACAGCTCATCTGATTAACAGCAGCTGCCTGGTATCAGGGCTGAGCTGCTCCATCCCAGTTCAGACACCAACACAGGCAACTGCAATAGATTATCAGAGTAGGAGAGCTGTGTATGTCTCGCTTATTAAGAACACGCAGTGCCCTGGGGCCACTAGCTCTGATTTCTCCCAGATTTCCTTTTGAATATGTGTATCACCCATCCTAATATCAAATTTTGAAAAGGGGAGAAGCAGCAGGGTAAGCTAACAGGAGATGCTTTTGCTTTGTTTTGCTCTGTCAAGTCATGTTGCCCTGTTTCACTGCTGCTGTGCCCTGCATGATGGACAGCAGTCACTCAAGCCAGGGTCATTTCTGACTTTCTGGCACTTGTTGGTCTGGGCTTTCTCCCCTTTTCCAGATACTGTAAGCTAGCAAAGATATTGCTTTATTGACCAAATTAACCTATATGCAGCTGAGCACAAAGGAAAATAGATATTAGCTGCATAACCATCTCCAATGGAAAATGAATACAACATAGGTTGAAGGCCAAGTTCTTTGCTGATGTAAAATGGTGCAGCCCCATTTATGTAATTAGAGAAACCAACTCTTAGGAGATTCGAACTGTGTTCACACTGTGGGCAGAGAAACACTTGATCTCAACACAACCTGAGCAAACGCTAATACTTGTTTCCTCCCTTAAGCAATACAGACTGCTAATCACTTAGTGCAATCAATATCTCACTACATATTGCAATAAAAACATGATTGCCACGTCAACCACCATGCTGACATTTACCAGCCCAGAAAAAAAATCAAATATCAATAGATAAAACTAATCAATAGGTAAAGTAAGAGCAGCCTTGCAGATGTCAGAGCCAAATCATCCGATTAGAGTCCTGACATAACCCAGAGCAAATACTCACTTGGGGAATTTTGCCTCAACCTGAGAATTGTTTGAGCCACAGCCAAATCTAAGCACTGCTCTTTCAGATAGGAACAAAGTGCTCTAGTAGTTGATAAGTTAGTTGTTCTAGTGTTTAATTACCTGCACTCGAACATCACATCTTTATTTCTAGTCTGAATTTGTCTAGCTGTAGCTTCTGGATACAAGGTTTCATTGTGCCACTTCGTACCAGATTAAAAAGCTTTCTACTGTCAGAAATGTTCTTGTCTATAAAGGTAACTGTCACCTATCATTAATCCACATATTAAAAGCTTCTAAGAAAGCTAGAATGAAATGAGCTTTTTGGTTTTTCTAAATTTTGCATTAATTTTGCAGCTCTTTGTTAAACCTTTTCCAGTTTTCCCACGTGCATTCACCAGCACGGCCACAAGCCAAACTCCAAACACCAGGATTGTTCTCCTAGCCACAGGATACAGAAGCACCATTTCCATGTTCCACCTGGGATCACCCTGCTTGTCCATGCAAGGATGTCCACGCTCTTTGCTTCAGCTCTGTGGTCTCCCTCTTCATTTCCATCTCCCCATTCCCACACAGTCATTTCACTGATGTTACCTCTAAGCACATGGAGCTTTACCTGGTCCACACGGTCTGAACCGGAGATGCAGGGATGTCCAGTGGTGCTGGAATGGATGCAGCTCCTGAGTCCCATCCTACCAAGCAAAGCAGTTTCAGCTCACACACCATTCTCTAAATTGTCTATTTTCCACCAACTTAACTTGTAATGACCTAATACTTACTCTCCAGATCAATGATAAAGACTTCTAGTAATACTGTACCAAGAGCAAGCCATTTGGATGCAAAAAGCTTCCCCAACAGAATTATTTAGATGTATGTTATCCATTTCCCCTCCCGTTTAATGTAAGCTACATTGATTTTAAGTACTATTTTTAGCAGAATGTCATGCAAGATTAAGTCAACTGTTTTGGAGACGTCAAAGTCTGTTATGTCAGTAAAATTAACTGAATTTATAAGCTCTTCAAAGATCACTTGTTTGAGGAGCAGTTTTCTGGAGCAATGGATTGACATTCCACAAACCTTTTCACTGTGTCCTGTGGGAACACAGCACCCGCAGACTAATGACACTAAAGTTACTTGGATTATCCTACTTCTCTAAACCATATCAGATCCCTACTAGCTTCTTTTCAGACCTTTAAACCTCCCCAGGTGTCTGTGATTTGTTTCAAACTCAGCACTGGGGCTCAGAGCATGTGCTATCTGACAACCATCCATCCTAAAATAAAAATTATTACTTCTGGAAAGTGCTGTTTAATACTGTCCTAATAGGCTATTAAAATAGCAAGCTCAGATCTGCCTGCAATGAAAAATGGGGAAAACAAGCACACAAATATTGTGCATCCTGCCATAAGAGCTTAGCAGAAAAGGGCTGTAGGTGGTGAGAGCTTCGCTCTTGCTCTCATTGCTGGCTAAGAAAGGATGTGTTTAGACACGAGGCTGCGGTTTGGCTGCGGTGCTGGCTGTAGCAGAACGTGTTTCCTGTCGCTAAATGCCGATTTGGGGACCACAGGGGCTGTGCAGCCCTCCACGAGCTCACCAGGCAGCTGGCAACAGTGTCTTGAGCCTCCCATTCCTTCCCCTTGCCAAGCTCAACTTTGGTCACTATTTTCCATCCATCCTGAGAAGCTGCCTGAAGTAGATGAGTTCTGCCTCACCTGAGGCAGGGGGGACTATTAACCACCAGGAAATTCAGGGAGATGAGGCACAGGAGGAATAAGCATGTGCAAAGCCAGCAAGGTCAAGTCTTGACTCACATGCAGCCAACCATGCAAGAACCTGACTTGAGGAAAGCGCCTGGGTCTTGATGCACATTTTTGTGCCACATCAGGAGGAGAGGGATGGCCCTGGGGTGGAGAAAGGAGGTTAGCAGCATCCCTGGGTTCTGGGAAGGGGTTTGCTCCGGCTTTCCTGCCCAACAGGACAGCCCTGCATGTGCTGTGGGCCCTGGAGTGGATGCCCTGGCCCTGCAGCATCACTCCAGGCACACAGCCAGCTGCACTGCACATGGATGAATTATCCCAAGAAGCTCCTTCCTCAGGTCTCTTCCTGGGTCTCTGCACTCCAAATGCTTTTTAAAAGCTTTATTCCATGGTCAGCAAAGCAGCTTTTCCCTCTCAGATGACCCTCCGTATTTCATATATGAATAATATTGCTCACTGGGATTCTCTATTACAGCTTATCTGCAAGTTGTAATAATCTTCTATTTGGAGAGGCAATAATTTTTCCTCACCGAGTCCCACTCTACAAGCAGAGGAGTTTATCCCTCAGGACTGGATTCAGCAGAAAGGTTGCAGAAGCTCTTGAAAACTCAGTCCTGCAAAGCTCCCCAGCACAGCAGCTTTATTTAGCCCCATTAGATCTGCCAGATCAAGGCAGGGCTCTGCCCCCCAAGGATATTGAACTTGATTCCTCTTAATACATTGCTTTAACTAACAGGAATTCCTAAGCATTCTGCTGAGACCCACCTGTGTCCCCTGAAGAGCTCCCTGCAGGGCCCCAGGCTTTGAGCCAGCTGCTGCAGCTCATGTAATTACATTTTATGAAAGTCCCAAAGCCAAAGCAAATGCTCCTGGTTCAGACAGCCTGTGTGTGGCCTCGATGCGCACAGCAGCGCTCACCCGCCAGGGGCATTTCTCCTCTTTAAGAGGTCTGATGCCTCTCTCAACCATCTTCACACTGGTTGCAGGCTTATTCAATCCACTTGGCTCGCAGCTCCGCAATGCATTTAAGATCTTCAAACTTAATTAATTCTCATTCCTTCCCCAGGAGGGATAGGTGAAACTGTGTGGCTTCATTAGCTCCATTTTACAAAGGCAGCACCAAGGATGACATTTCACTAGAAAGCAGCCCAGGCCAAGGCTAACTCCACATTGGCCCCTCCATCCCAGCCCCCTGCGCCTGCAGGGGGGACCAAGTGAGTTAGGACTTGAAACGCTGAGACTGGATGCACTGAGCTCACCTGTACCTTCTGTCCAAGGCAATTTTGTTAAAAACTGCTGTCAAATGTACAAGAGAAGACAGGCTGGTCTACACACATGGAAACACAGAACAGAGCCTGTTTGTCCTTGCTGGCTGCTCTAAGAGGAATTTAAAGAAAATACAGCAAGCTGGACCACAGCAAGGTGCTGTCAGCATGTCTGAAAGGGACAGAATACAGCTCATGGGGAGAGTATTTCATTGCAGCTATTGCTAGAAACAGTTGACAATGACAGTGCCAGCCCAGCAGTGATTTCAGCTGGGATCTGCCATCATCTGAAGTCTGAACCACATCACCCTTCCTGCACCCAAACCCCAGCAGAGGCCACAGCACCTGTCCCCAGAGCCACCGTGCTAACGAAGGGAGATCCCAGCACTTTGGAGGGAATGCCCAGCTCCTTAGTGCCAGCAAGATGTGTCCAGTTCTGGGCCCCACAGTACAAGAGGGATGTGGAGCTGCTGGGGAGAGTCCAGCGCAGGGCCACGAGGATGCTCAGGGGCCTGGAACATCTGCCCTATGAGGAGAGGCTGAGGGAGCTGGGCCTGTTCAGCCTGGAGAAGAGAAGGCTGAGAGGGGACCTGATCTGTGTCTATAAGTGCCTCAAGGGAGGCAGTGAGGAGGATGGGGCTGGCCTCTTTTCACTGGTCACTGACAGAACCAGAGGAAATGGCCACAAATTGAAGCATAAAAAGTTCCACGGGAACTTAAGGAAGAACTTCTTGACGGTGAGGGTGACAGAGCCCTGGAACAGGCTGCCCAGAGAGGTTGTGGAGTCTCCTTCTCTGGAGATCTTCAAGACTCGCTTGGATGCAGCCCTGTGCCACGTGCTCTAGGTGGCCCTGCGTGTGCAGGGGGGGTTGGACTAGATGACCTCTAGAGGTCCCTTCCAACCTTAGGCATTCTATGATTCTATGAAGATGAAAGCACCAAGGCAGGGAGCTCTTCTGTAGCAGGTTGTGATACCTTTGGGTATCGATTTTTTAAAAGAAACATTAAAATATACTTAAATTCTAAGGATGCTGCAATATCACTGCTTGGTGTTGTGATCCTGCCTGGATTTTCCAGTGAAGCAAAGTTGTATCTATCCAATTCCGATTAGAGACATTCAATAACTGGAAAGAACAAGATGATGCAAGGAGTTTGATAGGCTTTGCTCTTTTCTTGGAATTATTAGTGCATTAAGATGCAAGAAGCAGACTTGGACATCTTCCCTGTCAACAGGGGTGTATGAAGTGAGACCATCCACAGGCACAATCTCCTGCAACGCAGCCCAACCCCCTGTTCTGTACCCAATTCCCTTCTCCCTGTTCCATTCCCTTCTCTTAGCTGCTCAGTGCAGCAGCCCTTTTCATATTTAAAGATTATTATCCAATTTTCTGAGCTGAACAAATCAATCCTGCACACCCCCTGCCTCCATAGGTCATGTCTGACACATTCACCCAAAGCCTCTCTAAATGCTCCATGTGCTTCCCAAAGCACAATGCAACACGGACACAATCCAGCAGTTAGATAGTGACATTTTTAAGGTGTTTGGCCTTCTTTCTCTTTGTCATGTAATTTGCCTGTTTCGCAGCAGCTGGGCAGCAGAGCTGAGTGGTGGCTAAAGTCCAAGTACCAGCAGGGAGCTTCTTGGCATGAGTGTGTAGGGCTAACCAAACCCAACCCACAGCAAAGTAATTGAATCATTCCATCTAATGAATTCAAATCTATTGTGACCTGCTTGCCACTTCTGCACGAAAAAAAGAAGCTGGGTTTGTCAGCTGATAAATTATCCACTGCAAATTCATGAATTCCGAGGCCAAAGGGGACCATTAGGCTCATCTTAGCCTGACCTCCTGGATAACCCAGGCCAGGGAATTTGACCGCCAGTTCCTGCAGCATTAAGGGGTGGGTGACCCATTTGCTCAGAGCTCTCTGCAATACCCTTTTCCCTGGCTCCAGCCCAAACTGGAAGGCAGCCTCCACTCTCCTTTCTTTTGCTCCCCTCTCCAGCATTGTTTCTCTGCCCACATTCATTCAAGGCCGCCCTGGAGCAGCAAAGCAGCCTCTGTCTCCTGCGGTTAAGGAAGGGCCATAGCCAGAGGCAACAGCAGCTGGTTCTCATTTTTTTTTTTTTTCAGCAGCATTTTTGAGTTGAAGAGGCTGGGAGGGAGGGAAGCAAACCCACACCATGGAGTTACCAAACCCTCTTAAGGCTGGATTAGAAGTTGTTTCTTCCGAAGGTCTGCTCGTATTGCTCTCAGTGAAGCCACAAGTGAAAAGTGTCCAGTGAGTGGTGTGGGCTCATAGCCAGGCATCGGGCTTGCCCACCATGCCCCCAGCACCACTATCTGAGATTACTCTTTATGCAAACAGAGGTTCCCTTTCTGCTGAGCAGGACAGACCATGCCCAGGCCCCCTGTCACCTCCTTGGCCAGGAGGCAGCTCTCAGGGTGCTGGGCTCAGCTTTTGCTGCTTGGGTTTAGCTAGAGAACTGAGTGTATTCCTAAACAAGGACATGGAACAGGCTTGTTTATGGGGTTTGTTTTGGACATAAATGCCTACTCAATTAGCTCTCAGGAGTGAGGCTTTTGTGGTTAGCTATTGAGCTGCTGCTCATGATGCTTTTCACTAGCAGCAGCTCTGCTTGTTCTTAAGGGGCTTTTCACACAGGTCCCCAGAGCAAGATGCTCTGATAAGCAGGACACAGCTCTTAGGTCCCTCTGAGCACAGGGTCCCACAGCTGATAGGAACGGAGTGGAAAGCCCTAACTTCTGCTTGCACTTCTCTGGGGTGCCTATGAGGACAAAGGTGGCCAGTGGGGCACTGCTGGGTAAAGAGGACTAACCTAGAGCAGAAGACTAACCTAGAGCTTGGATAACTAGTCCCCTAACTTCTGTAGCAACAGGAAAGACCTAAGAAAGCAGAAGCTATGTGCAATGCTTGAAGAGGACCTGTCCCATCTCTAGATATTTGCTTAACAAAGTGCAAAAGTCCCCAAATCCCATATAATTCATTTACCAGACCAAAAAAAATGCTATAGAGGTCAGAGCAACACACCTCCTCCTCTAGCAGTGTGCACTAAGAAGAAAAGGGGACTCCTTGCCCATGGCTCTTTAAGGCTGAGTCTGGCTGATGCCAACGAGCATCACCTGGTGCAGATGCCCAGCAGGGAGCTACACATGCCTTGGAATGGGAATGGGAACAGCTGTGCGAGGTCCTGCTCTGTGCTCATCCCCCTGCCCCACGTGCAGGCACTTAGTTCTCAGCACAATGGGGCTCCTGGGGGGCAAGACCAGAGGTTTTTTAGGATGGGATTAAGCGGCTGTGCTGGCTGGGGGGGGGGCTCTTCCCTTTGCCTTAGCGCGGTGTCACCGCCTCGGTGCCACCTCTCCCTGCCGCACCGAGCAGCGCGGCCGGGCCGGGAGAGCAGGAGGAGGAGGAAGAGGAGGCGGAGGAGGAGGCAGGGCCGCTGCCGGCCGCGGGCTGACATCAGCCGCCGGGGAGGGGCCTCCCCGCGAGTTTGGTGGCCGGGCGCATCCAGCGCTTCCCGGGGCCGGGCTGTGCCCATGGCGCGCCCGCCCGCCGCCCGCCGCCTCTGCGCCAGGTGAGCGACACAGAGGGGACACGGGGCGGGGGGCAAGAAGGGACCGGCGGGGACCCGGCTCTGCAGCAGCCCCAGCCCGGGCCACCCGCGCTCGCCGCCGCCGGGGCGGCTCCGGCTCGCACTGCGGAGACTCGGCGCTTCGCCCCCGAAAACCGGGCACCGCGCGCGGTGGCGGGTGGTTTTGTAGCAAATTTTGAGGTGTTTTGGGGGTGTTTTTGTAGGAATCGCTTCTGCGGGCACCGCGTGCGGGAGCCGGAGGCTGCTTTGCCTTTCTCTTGCTCCTCTTGAAAGAAAAAAGAACTCCAGGGGAGCCCGCGCGAGGCCCCGCAGCGCCGCTCGGGGTTTGTTTTTCTTCTCGTAGTCGGATGTGGGGACAATGCAGTGTCTGGGCTAAAGGGGGGGAACGCTGGAGCCATCTGCAGCATCGGATTTTTTTGGCGAGCTCCCGTTGTGTTGTGCTTCACAGCAATCCCCGAGCAGCAGCTCGTGGGCTGTCTAGTTTTAATGAGTATTGGTTCATTAGGACAGCAGGTGTCTCTTGGTTCTGTCACGCTGTATANGAACTCCAGCGGAGCCCGCGCGAGGCCCCGCAGCGCTGCTCGGGGCGCTGCTGTTTACGCCGCTCGGGGTTTGTTTTTCTTCTCGTAGTCGGATGTGGGGACAATGCAGTGTCTGGGCTAAAGGGGGGGAACGCTGGAGCCATCTGCAGCATCGGATTTTTTTGGCGAGCTCCCGTTGTGTTGTGCTTCACAGCAATCCCCGAGCAGCAGCTCGTGGGCTGTCTAGTTTTAATGAGTATTGGTTCATTAGGACAGCAGGTGTCTCTTGGTTCTGTCACGCTGTATAGGAACTCCTGGTAAAATAATGAGAGAATGTGCTGTGAAAACCCCTGCTCTGCCTGGCCTGGCAGAGCTGTGGGGAAATACGCTGCCTTTTGAGCAGGCTTTGCTTTTTCCTTTTCCTTGAAAACTTTCTGGAGAATAAACTTTAGGCTTTCTTATAAAACAGATCCTAGAGGGGAGCTTCAGCCTTCTGGTTCATGCATGTGAACTTGGCCAATGGCTGTAAAGTGAAGGGAGGGTAGAAGGGAAAGGGTAAATGTCTGTGTCTTTCCTGGGCCTGCTTAAGAGTGAGAAGGCTGCTCAGACTCCTCCTGGTGATTTTAAGACTTTTCAGGCCTTGAGAGTCCGTGAAAATGGAGCTTCCCTGTCCTTATTGTGCTGCCCACTGCTGCTTGAGTGTCCCTTGCATCCCTAGGTAGAAACCTCCAGTGGGAAGTAGCTGCTTGCAAAGTGTGAGCAGAATTTCTGGCCCTTCTCACCCTGCAGGTGAAGCCCGTAATGGGCAGCAGTGAAATCAGGTCTCCCTTGGTGTGGTTGCAGCCCTGACAGGCTGCAGGAAGGAGCACGTGGCCCCGGTCTGCTCCTCTGGGCAGGGAGGGGAGATGAGTTATCTCGAGGAAGAGGATGGGCTGGGAGGAAGTGTCGCAGCGACGCAGCAAAGCGAAAGTGTCTGCCCACTCCACTACACCCCTTGTGCTTCCCTCTATCCAGCATGGCCCGAGCAGAGGTACCTGCTGTCATGAGGCAGAGGAGCCGGGTGCTGACTTCACCAAACCCTTCTATATGACACCCAAGTCAGGAGTAACTCTGCTAATAGCAGCACTACTCGGTGCGCGTTTTTGCAGGAGTTTCTCTGTGGCTCTTTGTCAACCCTTGCCAGCCCTGCTGATGCTGTTTAGTTCATTGCCTTTGCTGGGCACAGCCCTTGTCCTGGCAGGCGGGTTGGAAGCACAGGGCTTTGGAGGTACTTGGGTAGTTGTGATGGTCTCCAGGGTTGGCTGGTCCACGACTTGGCCCTTGGGCTTTAAAAGGCAACTCTGGAGATGCTGAGGCCCAGGAGGGAGGTATGGACATGCCCTAGGAAGAGCAGCACAGATCTGTTTGATCCTGCACGGAAAGGACATTGAATAATGTGTCAATCTGAGCAGAAGCGCATAAATCAGCCAGGAAAACTCATCCGAGAGCACATCTTGTTCCTGGGCCTCTGTTTCTCTTTCCTTGTGTGGTCTTCTCTGCCAGCGCTGCGTATTTCCAGTAGATCAATTGGCTTTTACAGTGTTAACTGTCCTCAGCTTGTGGCATGAGCAGTCTGTGTTGTTCATTGATGCCGCCGTGGCAGGTACCTGACCTGACTGAGCGGCAGGTAATTCCAAAACTCTGAGCAGCACGGGCTTTTCTGGGGAAGGCGACTCTTCCATCTGCCCATGGAAGCTGAGACACAAGAGCTGTTGTCCTTGTGCAGAAGGCAGCAAGAGAGGATGGAGCTGAGCACGTGGGTCAAGCTGGGATAAAGCTGCATTTGTGAGGCGAGATGGGAAGAGATGTTATGTGCAGCAGCGTATCCATCACGGGTGCTCTGCCCTCTGCGAGGGCTCCTGAGGATTTAGTGCAGTTTACCCTGAAACAGTTCATTTTCCAGGTACTAGTTCTTGCAAAGCTTAAAAAGAATAGGCTTTAAACCATGCTGAAAGCAGTGTTGTGCTTTGTTTATTCAAGGCAAAAAGAACGTCATATGTGTGGCTCTATTACTTTCTATTAAGATACAATTAAATACCACCTCTAAGAAGGAAAATAAATATTTTCTGCTTGTTTACCCGCAGAGATGAAAATTAGCACCCCCAGCAGGTCTGGCCCTTGTTGTTCATTAGGAATTCTGCTGAAGGAGCTGAGTGTATGAACCTTCTGCTGGGGCGCTAGGCTTTGCATTGCCAGAACACTCGTGTTTGCAGGATCTTTTACCTGCTCCTTGTTTCCTGCTCTCCCTCTCTTCTGATGTTCCCAACTGCTACAGCAATTCTTTTCTCCCAGGTAGGGATCCTGCTGATGAAAAGAGCAGTGTTATAAGAGGTTGTGATCAAGTGTGGGCTGTCCGGGACACACAGCTTTGCAAAGCAGGAGTCAACTGAAGCCTGACAGGGGAAAACACAGTGCTTTGGGCCATCAGAATGCGGGCAATGACCCCTTTTTTCCTCACTTTTCCCCATGGGTTGTATTTGAAGTTGCTTGATTATTGCATTTGAGGGTATTATTTAGGAGTGTCTTTTAAAAAATGGAAATCTTTCTTCCATGGGTCTATGCAGTTGGGTTCCTTCAGGCAGAAGGATGTGAAAAAGGACAAACATTTCTAAAATAGCTGTGCTGCATAATAGGTGGCTTCAGCAAAAATTATATGATGGCTTAGCATGCAGTATTGGTTTTGTTGACATCTGTTTTGGGAAATTTTGAATAACTTGCTCGTAGTTTCAACATTTGTGAGCAATGTGGTCATCCCCAAAGCCAATGAGCAAGACACTGGGTTGCTGCATGGTGGGACCAGGACCTTGGGCGCCTTCTCCCATCCCTCTGTGTCTCACCTTGCAGGATATGGGGAGAGCTGCTCTCTTGCCCTTCTCCCGCTGGTGTTGCTGTTATCCTGCCAGGTGTTTCAGGATGGGGTTTAGCTCCCACCTGGTCAGTGCCTTGCAAAGCATGAGCTTCATTCTGCTTCTAACCTCTAGATGTTGCTGCAAGGCCAATAACTGTTTTGGGGGCTGNCCAAAGCCAGTGAGCAGGACACTGGGTTGCTGCATGGTGGGACCGGGACTTTGGGCATCTTTTCCCATCCCTCTGTCTCACCTTGCAGGATGTGGGGAGAGCTGCTCTCTTGCCCTTCTCCCGCTGGTGTTGCTGTTATCCTGCCAGGTGTTTCAGGATGGGGTTTAGCTCCCACCTGGTCAGTGCCTTGCAAAGCATGAGCTTCATCCTGCTTCTAACCTCTAGATGTTGCTGCAAGGCCAATAACTGTTTTGGGGGCTGATTTGACCTGCGTCTTTGTGTGCAGGTATATCAAATCAGTGAGATAAACTTTTATTTTTCTTCCCTCCTCTCCGTGCTGGCTTGTACTTGAGCAATGCAAAGTGGAGCCACCACCCTGCTTGGTGCATCTGAGTCTTTATCCTGAAATGTTTCCCGTGCTACAAGGGATTTGTGATAGAGAGATAAGGCACAAGTGGCCTTCAGGCACCAGAGAACATAAATTCACTGTTTTTTTTTCTGTCCTGCTGTAGTTCTGCTGTTTTCGTGCATTTGCACATTAGGTGATGCCTGAACTTGCATTCAGCCTTGCTCTAGGAACACATCCAGCCTCTGCCACGTTTTGCGCTGCAAGAAGCCAGTGGCAGCAAGTTTCCTGAAGTGGAGGAATGCATTTTATTTAACCCTTGATGCTGCTTTGTTCTAGGAGCAGATTTATCTCTGCTGCCTTGTATGCACCTTGTTCTGCAGCCCCGCTGCTCTGTCTCACTCTGGTCAGCCAGCTCTGCTTCTAGAAGTCAAAGCCACTTCCCTAGTACAAAAAAACCTACTCAAACCCACACTGAGCAAAGCCATGAAACAAAAATACCGCCTGGTGCTGGGGCTGTGGAGCGCTGGGCCGAGACTATTTATATGTTGCCTGTGGGAAAGCTTTCCATTGACTGGGGCTCTGTCCTTTCGGGTCCTTTCAATTAAAATCTTATTTGGCAGGTCTGATTTGCAAAGCGGCGTAGATCCAACCTGTTCAAATGGGATTCTTCTTGCTGAAGAAAGGAGGCACAANTAAGCGGCGTAGATTCAACCTGTTCAAATGGGATTCTTCTTCTTGCTGAAGAAAGGAGGCACAATCTTGTTGGAAGGTGTTTTTAACTTGCATTTATCTGTTGTTTAACACAGTAAGTCAGAAGACTGAATGCAAACACAAAGCCTGCACCCAGAGCAGTGTTAGCACCCGCCGGGCAGCGCCTTGAACAACGTGCAGCAATGTGATGCAACTGGCTAGGGAAGGAAGTGGAAAATGGCCATTACGCTGCAGTTTCGAGGGCAATATTAAATCAGCAAGTTGCACTGCAACCCTGTGCTTAACCGAGAGCCCTCTGGGTGAAAAGTATTTGCTGAGGCACATCCTCAGTATCCAATAGTTTCAATTTCAAAATAGAAATAAATAAAATCAAATATTTTGGCTTTTCCCCTTTTCTTTCACAGCAAGAACTTTGCCCAAAGGTGACAGATGCTGGGACAAAAGGCCTGTCCTTCCCCACTCTGTGACACATGGTATTTCTGCAGCTTCTTAAGCTCTTGTTGTGAGTCAGTAACTCTGTATCTGCTTAAACCTGGAGAGTTTTTCATCCCATCTTACCTTGTCTCCACTCATGTCCTTCTCTTGTGTTTGCATCCTATATAACGGCCAGGTTTGATTTGTGGCTCTGCTCCAGGAGTTTGGGACATTTTAGCTTCAGGTGCTGCAGGAGAAAGTTTAAGAAAAAGGATTAAAAATGAGAGAACGCCCATATGTTAGTGCTAGTATGTGTAGCATAACTCGGTGTCGCAGCCATTTCATGCTGAGCCCTGGCTCCACCCAAGAGCAGATGTTTTGTCTTGGAAGCTCCGTTTAAAAATGTATGGATGGAGGCTGGTCCTCGCTGTGCTCGTGGTTTGCTCCGAGGCTCCGCTCGCAGCAGTGAGCGGGAGGCTGCGAAGGCAGCATCAACCACCAGTGACTAAAATGAGAATATCTGTCGTCAGAAGCAGCCCATGCTTCTCTGATCCCTGCAGGTATCTGAGTACTAAAACAGATGACTTTGCTGCCACGCGTGCAGAATTTCAAGGCTGCAGCCGCTGGCTGGCTCCTGCATTGCTCGTTGTCCCCGGGGCTCTGGTGCAGGATACGGGGAGCATGGGAATAGCTTGGGAATGCAGTCACGGGGGTGCTTTCTGGGATAAAGGTGCAGCAGACAGGCAGACCCTCGTGTTCATTTTACACATAGAAATTGGGCTGTGAATGGCCAGAGTGTGCTGGCAAATACTGCAGGATGTCCCATGGGATATGGGACACTGCAAGCACGGCCAGGTGCCCGTAAGGAGTTAACTGTTCCACTTGGAAATACCCACATTTTTCTCCACTGTTCCGGAAGAAAGCAAAAACTCACATTGCAAAGTGTACGTTTCCTTCCATAAATGATCCTTTGGCAGCCCAGGCTTTCCCCGTCCTAAAGCCAAAAGCAGATGGGGACAGAGGATGATCAAGGATGCTGCGTGGCTGGTGTTCGAGTACCCCCATTTCTGAAGGGCCCTGGATGTGGCTGTGGCTGGTGCGATTTGCTCTGTTTCCACAGAGCAAATACAGCCACTCTGCAATGCCTTGGATCAAACCAGGCAGGCTGCTCCGGCACACGAAATCCATATGGGAAGTGGTCTTTCCCACATGTCACCAGCCTTGCGTGAAGCCTTGGGCTTCGTCCCTTTGGTGTGCACAGTAGCAAACAGCTCCCAGGGTGAGTGGGCAGCAGGAAGGGTGAAGAGGAGGAAACAGGGAGGGGGAATAGGAATGGGAAGTTAAAGCCATAGAGAATATGGCCTTAAGGAGCTTGCTTTGGGAAAGGGACACCCGTTGCAAAGGGAGAGCTTCGGTGCCAAGTGTTTGCGGAGTAGGTGCTACCCATGGAGCTAAACTAGGACTGAAGTGCTAAAAATCC